>DWON01003482.1:0-17955 GCA_018251015.1 Phocides pigmalion okeechobee
GGTGCAAAACTCATTGAACTCCAATTGACCAGAACCTAAAAATACACGTAAATAAACTTGGATTAATTATTGAGCTGTCTCGAAATCGACGGTAGATTATAAAAAATATTATGATTGACAATTCGTAAGTATTATAAACACATTCCATATAATTCTATATCAAATAGGTTTACAAGAACAAATAATTATGCCCGTTTTAGCCAACGAGCCTGAAATCCAATGTATCCTTAATAAGATTTTTACTGCAATTATACAAAACACATATGTCATTACCAAAAATAAAATTTCAAAAAACGCCCTCAAAGATGTTTATTTGTTTTGTCCCTGAGCTGGCTTCGTTGAGAAAATAAAGAATATTTCAGATTTTTATACGAGTTACAGAGATTTGAAATTACATAGGTATATTAATTATTTGAAATTACAGATATAAATTATAAGCATGAAAATCCGCATTGAATATTCATAAAATAATATTTAGTAGTTTATTAAAAACCCCATTTTGTTTCCTTCGTATTTAGTAATTATAAACAGAAATGTTTCCTCTTTTTTTAAATATGGAACAGATAGTGCCTTTGTCTTATCTAACATTAACGAGTGAATACATTTTATCTTTATCTGTGGTTTTGTTATAACATTGAAATTATTTCTTATATAGATTACAAAATTCAAACTACTGCCACATGTCTCAATAGCCGTGATCGTCTAGTGGTTAGGACCCTACGTTGTGGCCGTAGTAACCCAGGTTCGAATCCTGGTCACGGCAATGTGAAAACATTGTCACGGTGAGACATTTCTTTTGTTTTTTTTTTTATGAAACAACTTTTACAATCTGAATTAACTCTTAAAATTTTGGAAGTTATCCAATATAGATAATATATATGTATAATCTATTTGATTTACAAAGCATCGCGTGAGCGCCATCTATGTATAGTACTAAGTAACTTTTGCTATTATTACGGTAAGCGCCATCTAGTGATCCATATAAGAACTATTTAGTAACTCGTAAGACGTACCATCTTGATCAACTTCATTAATGATTTCCTTAAGTGTGTCTTCGTCCAAATCGTGTCCCAACATTTCTAAGATTGTACCAATCATATCTGTGCTGATAACGCCCTTTTTCTCTGAATCAAAAGCGTCGAAAGCGTTCTTCAGGACTGAAAACAAAAACGTGAATGATTCATACCAACTCTCGGTGCAATTTATCCTCTTACTTTTTTATAGACATATAAATTTACTTCATATTTTTAAATATATCAGCCTCGTTCGTTATAATATGATAAATAACATAGACGGAAAAGCCAAGATCCTGTGGACTCCATTCAAACTAATAAAGTATATGCAAATATCCTCTTATGTATTTTTTGTGTTACGTGAGGAGCCGACCTCTTTCAGGATAGATGAGGTTATATTGATTTTTATCTATCATATATTTTATATTAATTCATCCGAAATTTGAGTTAATGTATTCTCTTCATTTATACTCGTAATTAAGCAAAAATGAGCTCAGATTGGTCACAGCTTGAATTTTATTCTCAGTATATTTTTGTGAAGATTTTTTGGCATTATATCCTTGTTCGAATTATAAAAATCTTCGATTGTTTTTTTTAAGGATTATTAAGATAAATATTATTGCTCTTGTATTGTACTGTTCGATTGAGGAAGACTATCAACCTAGTTTCTGAGGCGAGTGAACCCAATTTTTGTGTTTTCGGTGGAGAGATATAGTAGCTAGCTCACGCACAAGCGACGCAAAAGACAAAAATCCAAAAAACTCTTGTCTTTAAATCCATCGAGCAGTTCACACCACAAATCATGCCAGGGAAATAGATGAACAAACATGCACTCACTAAACATTATTTTTCTTTCACCTTTTAATTACTCCGAATAACATTGGAGGTACTACTAAATTCATAGACAGTTGTATAACGTAATTAAGAGCACGAATATCTATCCCTTAGCTTCCCTTAGCTTTGATTACTCAGTGATATAATAACAGACATAGTGACGGGCACTTGTACAAACTGTTAACGATAAAGCGGTCAGGCCCTGAAGGATTCGGTGAAATGTACAAATTATACTAATGAATTAATTTTGCCTCTAATTTGCCTTGTGCTCATTTTGCGGTCATACCCAATAATGCGGGAAGTTCGTTACGAGAAATACGTAGAATATGAAACATCGATGAGATATATATGTATGTACTCTGTAAACCGTAGGTACTTATATAATGTGAATGTATATGAACTTTTTAGCTTTTATGTAACATGGAATTTTAAATATCCATATGCTTTGTATTCTAATCAAGTGGTTTCTATAAAAGTGGTAAAGACCCAACATCCTAATTTCTCATGCCAGTCTGTCGCATGTATGCCGCAGCCATTCTACCCTGGCTATTGGCATTGTATAGGTAGAATTTGGAATATACGTATGTTCTATGAAATTAGTCCATAAAATCTGTGAATGGACAAACTTTGAAAACTGTATCGAAACTTCGTATCCCGATACAAATCTTGATTTAAAACTTTTAAACATAAACCTTGGATGTTAAAGTTGAACGTAATCCTAACTTTCTGATCTGATCCAATCGTTTTAAAAACCGCGCAGGGTGTATTTTCCTTTATTAATAATTTGTTTAAAAAACAGTTTCAAGCGAAAATGAACCATAGCACCTGTAACGTACAATTTATTGTATGGATTGTAAATCTTATAAATTGCTTACTTCAATCGAAATAGTAAATTACAGGAAATATAATAAACAGATAGTGCTTGGCTATTAAAATGCATATAATATTTTAAACATTACCTGTATTATGTTCTCTGTGCCAATAACTAACACTGGATCGGCATTTGCTTGAAATTCTAATAATAATTTATTGTGTATACGTAGATTTTGTTTATAGTAACCTAATTAACATCGTTCAAACTATTATTGTGGGCTGTTCTCTGAATACATTTCGAGTTTACTTTCAAATTGTATTTATTCAAAGTAAATTCATTCAAGACCCTTTTAGGGCGTGAAATAACTTCAGTCGCTACAGAGAAATTAATTTATCTTTGTAGTAGAAGTAACACAAGATATTCTCTAAGCAGCAAAAAGGATTTCAAAAATTTTACTTAATAACATACGTCATAATGATCGACTATTTTGTGTCCCACTGTTGGGCACTGGACTACTGTCAAAAGAAGAATTAAGCCATAGTCTACTACATCGTCCAAACGCGGAGCGTTATGTGAATGGTATCTAAAAACCTTTGAGAACTTTATGGAAAACTTTTATGCACCGGCTGACTGATCGCAATATCTTATTAATTCCACAAATGCGGATAGTCCCGTGGCTTGTACACTAAGAAGACCACGAAAAGAAGTGGGTCTCAGTTGTTTTTTGGCATAACAGCCAGTAAAGATTGTCGAAAGTCTCTAGGAAACAACAACAACTAGTCACAACACATCCGACAGATGTAATGTTAACTACCCATACGCATTGGTGTAGCGTGGTCAAGTATGCTCCAGGTCTTGCTTCGTTGTGACGCGAGCACCTTTTCCAATAACGAAATATAAAGTGGGTGGCAGCCACATTGTCATAAATATGAGTTAAAATAAATTATGTTCAATGAAAATCGTAGTTTCAATCACAGACAATCACAACTATTTACTATACCTAAAGTTGTCCTTTTTGTCATTTTAGGACATTCGTAATTTTATAGTTTCAAATAATTTTAGCACGAATAAGCATTTATTTAATTTAATATATAATTTATATAAATGTATTCAAATAAATTTTATGAAAGGCTTTTGAAAGCGAATAAGCAGCCGAATACGCATTCAAAGGTTAAAGCACTCGTATAAATGTAGGCAGCTCCGCAACTTAGGTAGGAATTTCTTAAAAACTCAAAAGGTTTTAATATTAACGAGTGTAATTAAGGTGGAGACTTGAAAAGCCTTTTTATACTTATTTATCACTCCAAAAAATTTACCCAATTTCAAATTCCCTTCCTTTCAGTACGAGTACTGAAAGAAAATCTTGACCTACGCTACCTTGTTTCTTTTTGGCAGTTATATTTGAGCGCAAATTATGTCATTATAAAATTTTAATGATGTTAAGAGTATTTTCTATTTACTATTCATTTTTATGTAAATAAAATCTAATATAATGTTGGTATTCCGTGCATACTTTAGTACAGTATACCTATGTGTAATAAATATATCGTTGGTTCCTAGACTAAAACTACAGTAATATTCCCGATCTCTGCACTAGTCAAGTGTGGATACATACACCATACATATGTTGGGTACCTTTATGTGGTCCACAGACAACCTAAATGTTATTGCACTAGCATTCCCTTGAATAGGACGGAAGTCCTATTTGAGGTTGCATATAGATGTACATAAGCTTCAGTGACTACTAATATATGGCCTGTAAGCTCATTTGGTACTTTCTTCATATAAATATGTATATAAACAAATTATTTGCACTTTAGACCAGTCCTGCCATATGAAAAAATTTAATTGAAAAAAAATAGGACACAGATCATCTCAAGTTAAGCAATCCCTACCAGCTGTATAAGTCTATAACTGTAACTCACTTCATGTAAAACATGAGGCACTCTTGATCAAATGTCATTTACTCCTAATTAAGCTACTACTTAGGATTGAGAACCATCTCACGCGACCACGCCCGTGCCCGGCAACCTACTTCTATTCTCCAAAAGGCAAAATTTACTTCTCTTTACAAATGGTTGTTGTGGAGGCACCTCATTTATTAAACCGTACATATACATACTACCGATGTACTTAATTAAACTTAATTATACTTACGAGCAATTTGGCTGCTGTCAAGTTCATCCTGAGCACCGCACATGAAAATAAATATGCCTTGGATTAGATACGTCACATAAAAAACCGATTTGTAATTCATTGTCTTTAACACTCCACTTGACATCGATTTGATTATAACATGGCTACTAAGAAAAATATACAACACACAAGAATATTGAATGGTTTTGTATTATAGAACTATTTTAATAATGTCTGATTGTATGTTATTAAACTATTATGCAAATAATAAAAATGGAATCCCTTGGATTATTGAACCTTCATTTTGGCTCTCACTACCGGAAATAATTGCTATCCAAGAACGTACGTCATGTCCATTATATTACGTATAAAGTATCCATTATATATACATATCTATTATTATTAGTTACTTTGTTTACTCGCTATGGTTTTCACTTTTGATTCAAAATAGGTCAAGATAGAATAAATATTAAGTAAATTCAGAAAAAAAATTAAAGCACACATTTTTTATTAAATATTATTTTCAAACACTGTTTTATACGCACCATTTTGTTTTTTTTTTTTTTTTATTTATTATTAAAGATATTATGGTTTTCCTCTACCAAGTATACGTGAACGTCCACTGAGTACCACCGTCGGTCCAGATTTCTGATTGCACCTACTTATATATCGCATGACTGACGCATTTCGACTAGATCGAAATTTGCAGGGGTGGTTAACTTGGGAATGATCTCAAAAATCTTTTATTGATTAATTTTGCGGGACTTAGTGGATTAATTCGCTACATCACCATCAATTTCAATTAAGGTATCTGGTCTCCGTAAGTCCAGTCATATTGCCAGTATAAAAAGGGTAAAACAATCTATGAAAGTCATGTATCTAAAATAGAAAAGAATTTTGACTTTTGTGAAGTTCGGTATTACTTATGGGACAATAGCAAAAATAATATTTGAATGGATAATATTGAAAACATTTTATAAAAAAAAAATACAATCACAATTAAAGCAACAACACCATTTTTTTCTATTAACCCTATTCGTTTACCCTTTTTCAAAACTTATGTTTCCCGTTATATAAAACCATAAATTGCATAACAGTAATTACAAAAAAAAAAACTAATTTAAAATCACAATTGTAAATAAATGCGTTGACTATATATATATTTATTTATGTCTTTAAATAAACAGCAATGTAATTAACCATATCATATGATCAACAGATAGCTTTGGGTTTAAAAATAAAGTTAGTTTTCTATTGCCGTTTCACCCAATTATAATAACCACTTACTCGTAGGGTGGAACTAGTGCAGAACTACTCATAGACATCTGTGAGATACTCCATACAGAACGTGAATGCCACCTGTAGTCGTTCACAGATGTATTATTTACTCTTGAGGACTGATGTCGCTTCATAATATTTAAGTGAGCCGGACACACCCTTCTACTGAAACAGAAAAAATACTTCACGCTACTTATCGGGATACCGTTGGTACGTCACTCTTCGAACCATACAGCTACCATGTTAAAAAATGCCTAATCTTTGTCATGCTGATGGACCCCCGCCTTATTCAACAGTAAGGTAGGAGTCGGTTGATTCAATATTGTAGACATTATAGTTCATGACCAGCAATCCTCGTTTTCGTGTGAGTATGCGTGCGTACGTGCGTACTTGTGTGTGCGTGCGTGCGTGCTTTTGTCTGTGTGAATGTGTGTGGGTGGGTGCATGTGTTCGTGCGTGTTACGTGTGTGTGTATATATAAGGGATAAGGTGATGATACTGACTGATGACTGATATACATAGAGATTAAAACCACAGTCATCTAAAATTTAGAAAGTTTATACAGCGCAAATGAACATTGAGAAAGGTTTTTTATATTTCCACCCATAATGGGGGTTATAATAAAATAGGGTGGATACAAAAGTGGTTGTCAGATTGAATTTATATTATATTTATTCAGCATGAATATTAACCACTACTTTGCATCACGTAGCAAAATAAACGTATAAAAATAAGGTAGTTTCATAATGTAAATATTTACTCATGAACATCAACAAGATTTATTTTTACTCTTCTGTTGCCAACAACATTGTAATACATATTGCATACACATATTAACGAGAAACTTTTTCAGTTCTCGGAGTGAAAACCTTATTACAACAGTAATCTTCACGAAATTCTATCCATAGTAGATGAGACGAGATTTACAATATACTCTCTAAGACAAACTTTATAAATTCGTTGAGTGTAAAAGTATCTAACAACTTAAAGCTTCTCCTATTACTTTTATTCACACCTCTTTAGGATTCCGTACGAAAAAAGAAAAAACAGAACCCTTATAGGATCACTTGTGTTTGTCCATCTGTCACAGCCAATTTGCTTCATAACTAATGTACCTATTGAGTTACAATTTGCTTCTCATATGCTCATATGGTCTCATATATTTTCCGTTATATAAAACGAAGGTATACGTAGGAAGGGAAACGTAAGTAACTGAAATTTGAATTTATATTTTGTGGAGAAATACAAAATAAAAATAAAAATTGACATGCTATATCGTGTGGCATATTAAATGTAGTTGTTTATTCTATTCGTGACTGTAATGAAAAGTACAGATTTACTAGTTCTGACAGGTGGTAGTTGTAGTCTAGTCGTCGTAGTCGTAGTGGTCGACTGGGGAAGCACAACCACTGCTTACTTAACCAGTGAAGTAAATCACAGTTATATTTCAATTTCTGACCGAGTTTCACCGAGAAAGTACTACCATCGCCTACGTAATCTGTAAAACAATGATTTTGTTTTTCGGTTGGAGAGGTGCGATTGGCGGCTTAGAAGCGCGGCGACCATATTAGTCCTCAGGAGTAGCAACGAGATCTGATTTCTACTTACGAGATTTGACAGGACTGCAGTTAAAGGTTGGATGTCACGCAATGCAGCAATTACTTTTTTTTGTCAAGTAAATTTCCTTCAAGAAAAAGAATTATTTTAATCGCCGCGGAATGATTAATGTTCGTGACGGCAACAAATGATACATTATAGAAAAATGAATCCACAGAAATATATTATACATACTGGAATGGCGACGCTATAATACAAATTTTGGTGATAGTAATAAATAGATACATTATAGAAATATAACATCTACAAAAAGGTGTTACTTTATGCTGGAATTACGAAGTGAATGACTGATAAAGTCAACGTTTACTGTCCTTTTACAATGTGATAAGGCAACCAAACTTCCATATTTTTTGTTATATAAATAGATTGTGAGTAGTCGACTAACTTAAGCAACTTCGGCCACAGACAAGAATTGGATGGGTGACTGTTAGTGGACATTTCCTGCACGCCTTCATACTTTAGCAGTCGTGTTAAGCAGTCAGACCGAGATTTTCAAACTATGATAATTTACAACAGGACAAAAGACCCCTATCTCTTCTTATCCCTGTAGAAGAGGCGAGTTAAAGTATTCTCTAAATCGAAACGAAACCTGTGGTCATCAATGAAAAAAAAACGGTTGAAACGGGTGAATTTCCAGACCTTTTTTACGATATAAAAGTACCAATAAATCCAATGAAAATGTGTACCCATACAAGATTTATCATTATTACAACGATTTAACATGGCCTAACTATCAAAAGGGTATCGATAGGACGATACTATCGTGGCTTCGAAAATTAGTCACAATATCAATGAGGTTATCGATAGTATTTTATACGGACAGAAGACATGTGCCGTAATGATTATTCTATTTGAATACCTAATTTGTTGTTAATAGATTTTCTGTATCTTTTTAAATTTTATTATGGGATCAGTATATCTATATAACTAAGATTACTTAAGGTAATGTTTATTAAACCCTTTACAGTATTGCAACCTTTTAGTACTATGCTATCGAAAAACGTTGCCTAATTATCTATGGGCTATCTAGGATATCAATACTATGGTGGCCTCCAAAGTTACTCAAAATATCGATAAAGGTATCAAGTATATATATCTTTCAATACTATCGATTCTATTGATAATATCGAAACATGTGAGCAATATTATGTATCAGGTACCACCGCCTCATAATCCACTCTAAACCAGTTCTTGTGTTAGGGGTAGAGAGGTTCTGTTGCCGGCTACATTTACAAGTGAATCGACCATATATATTCTCAGGTGCAACAACGCAGCTATTCACGACATCAGACAATAATCTAGTCCTGGTTGGACGTAGACATCTATGGGCTATGGGCTATGGGCTATCGACTATCGACAGACAACACTAGTGCCACTACTCTATAAACCGTCACAAACTTCCGCAATAAGTTTCATTCTGAAAACACACGCATATTACGCATGTCACATTTCTTTGTAATAGGTGTATATTATTTGTAGAAAAGACATTTAAAAGAAACAATACTAACATTTTCTTCTACATTAATATCTCAATTCTATCGTCTGGATGATCTATGTATTACGTTAGACATATACATGGATGTATATGTCTAACTTAATACATGTACATAAAAGATATAAGGCTTTAAAACTCAGAACAAAAATCTAAATTCATCATTTACATGTATGCATACCTACATGTAAGACCATGCTTGTATACCTCGCATGTAAGACTACGGTTAACATTACATATCTTCAATTGTCTTCAATTAACGTCAATAATAATTAATTAATTAATTGAGTGACATAGTTATTCGTTGAACGGTTGGCCGCCTCTGGCAGTAAGGAATGAAACAAGAGGAATCCCAGGACGGTGACATGCAATGTCAATGACGGAGCTGCAATGCTCTATAAATGAAGCCACAGTGTTGCTCATATATGTTGTCTTCCTGATTTTTCTATTTTAATCCGACCTGTAAGAAGGATTTTTAATTGGTTATTGTTTTTTGATTTAGAAATTATTTAAGATTGTTAAAGTTTGAGAAGAATTGTGCAAGTGTACTCGTTTTTATTCCATCACTTCATAACTCATAATCCGCCGTAAATCAGTTCTTATGTTTCAGTTTAAGTATCACCATTGGTCATCTTAGTCTTAACGTAAAACAATTTAACAACTTTTGACCTATTTAAAGTAGTAAACATACACATACTAAAAAGACATATTTCACAATACATCTATATTTTGATTCTGGTTTTAATAATAATAAAAAAGTTTAATTCTTCATCTCATTCCAATCTTAAAAAAATACTACTCTATTCACGAAGATTTTAATTGCCTTTTGCCACACAATTTTTTAACCCTTTGTAGAGCCGTCCGTACTCGTTAGCATAGACTCTACTCAAAGAGGAGTTTTTTATAAAAATCCACTTTGCCTCAGAGTGATTCTCAAAAAAACCTGTTTGAGGCTGGATGAGAATATCCATAAACGAAATGATCAGTAACGGTCGAGTGGATTGCACGCTCAATTGCAACTGTATAACTCCATTTGAAGGGTTCAACTTAGTTAAAAATGTAAACGATACAAATGAAAAGATATAATTTTAAATTATTTAACTTAAGACGCACATTTTATTTAACATAATCTTGTAAAGAATCCGAAGCTTTTAATAAACAAGATTTACATAAGCAATGTAATGTAGAGGAGATTTAATTGAGTACTTACATATCCCGATGTTTCCCCTAAGAGTAGGGTAAGTTTAAGAGATCTCCAATAAAGAAAGAAAAGTGTTTATAAAGAGAAAGGGATATCAATCTAGCTAAATACCTACATAAATAACTAACTAAAATTACTTCTATTCTTAATTGTCAATACACTTTGGTAATATTTGCTATACAGATACTACTAGGCGTCAACTTCGCAAGATGATTTAAAACAAAAGTTGTTCATGTTTACTATGACTTAGTAAAAATAAAAAACAGAAAGTGTCAAAAGCGCCAGCTCTGACTTTAAATTAAAAGATTTCTAAAATATTGTAATTTTTTTATACCTATAGTTAAGTTAACCGGCAACATGACGAGTAGAACAACTACCTTTAAATATGTGGTAATATTATATATTATAATATTAAGCTTAAGTTTGTTACTTTTTCAACATAAAAAAATGAACAAAAACTTACAGCTGCTTAAAATTTCGTTATATAATTACAGTCTTTATTCATTTATACACGGCGATCGGAAGCGTAATCAACATATACATATTAATTATATTTATAATCGACAGGAAATAATTGGCGAACGACCTTAGCACGTCACGAAAATTGATTACCATTTTAATATTGATTGATTAATTGGCAGGGCGGCCGGCCAAGCGCCACTGTACGACTATAGGTGAATATTCTAGACCTTGCTAACGTATTGTTTGAGTGTCCTTTTGGACTAGTACTTAGTGACCCTGAATTTTAGTGGTTGTGTATTTGATTCCCACTTAGGACAAAAATCTTGAGATTAATACGATTCGTCGTGTCCGAGCGTAAAGTTAACAATTTAAATTTAGAAATATATTTTGTCTTGTCACCGAAGCATAGGCTCTTCATATTACGGGATCAAGCGGCCGCGTGTTTTTTGTCCCAAAATGTTATTTATTATTCAAGTATTAATTCATTATCAACCCATTACTGTCCAACAACTGGTCACGTGTTTCCTTTCAACGAGAGAGATCACCATGCTGGCTACACCAGTATTTGGACAAATTATTTTTATGAAATTGAAATAAAAAACGAGCCCGATATTCAGTGGTCAGTGGAAGTTGTATCTGAAGGATGATAAATGCGTTGTACTCCTAAAGACTTCAATAATTGTCCTATAACCAAGTCTTTCACTAGACATTGGTATAGCAGGTACCTCCCCGGTCAAATCACACTTCAATGGTCATGGTACCAACTGTATGTATATAAAATACATTCATTAGACATTATTAGGAACCCATAGCCATGTAGGCTTCCTTGCCGTCTTAAATAAAAAGTATACCATAGGAAAGTAATTACACGTATAAAAAGTTTCTGTTAATAAAAAGCGTCATGAAGTCTGAGAACCCAATTCCAGACCCATCATGCGAGGTCGAATTTTATAACTCAATAGCCAATATTATTATTTTATTATTTATTACTAAGGTATTACTAAGCTACTGATACTGCACATTATGTTTACAATAAGTAAAATATTAAATAAAGGTTCTGGATATAAAGGTTAACGAGCGACATAAAATTGTATTTTAGTGAGTTGCAAAACGATTCAATGTGCAACACAATTGGAACAAGCATCAAAGATTGGGAGCTAGATAAACTCTTCGTGGTACGTCCTAGCACCGGTCAATATGTTGTTATTGACTCATGAAAGCCGAAATAGAAATGAATACATTCGCGTGTGTAGTTTTTATAGATTAGTCTAACTAAAGCAGTCATCGTCGCCTATCGACATTTGCAATACCAAACGCCGACATTCAATTTTAATATTTAAATAAAAAGTTTTTTTTTAACTTTTGCTTATTTAAACTAAAATTTATTGAAATTTGATTCAGATCAATACCGACCTTTCTTTTTTGAATTTTTTTTTTATCTTTTAGAATTATGCGTAGAAGTCTTAGGCATATCCTTTTTTCGCAATATTTTAGTTCGATACTTAGGTCCCCAAAATTCTTGACCGAAATATAATCACTGGGCTATATCTCCTAACTGCTCGACATTAACATCAAACCAAATTAATTGTTTAGCTTTGCTTAACAAATGAATATTTTACTCTTGATTAACTATTCAGTGCGTGTTTAGTTGCGGTGCTCCTAAAATACAACGAGTTAAATCCTTTACTATTCCTCTAAATGCGTACCATTAAGGGAGTTACCTCTCCTATCCGCACCAAATCGGCTATCATTCATAGCAAACTTGAACCAAGCTTACAAATATAGAATTAAAATTGTTAAGATATAACAACAGACATTGTATAAATTTTTGAAATACATGATGTACATGATCCTTTCCTGGATTCCCAAAGCAATTTATTGATATGCGACGTCGTTTCTGTGTACAAATGAAGTCGCACCTGAAGATCAATTACAGGTACGTTGTAACTCTTGAGGATTAAGGCGGTTCTCTCATGTGTAGGTAAGCTGGCAACCTCACCCTCCTGTCACCACCTGCAGATCAATTATAGGTATATTGCTACTCCTGAGGATTAAAGTGGTTGCCTTAATAGCAATCTCACCTTTCCATCAAAACGCAAGAACTGTTTCATTCTACAAATTACAAGTATAATGTACAAGCTCTATAATTTTTTTGAGAGAGTATGGTAACAGAGAGTACTGTGACTGTGGAAAAAACACTTTCAAGATAGAGTCCAGCAACAAGCTACATGCCTATTCAATATGTTGAAAACCTTAAATTAGAATTATTACTAAAAAGACAAATAGCAGAAACAGAAACCTTAAGTCGCAGTTTGTATATTCCGTCCGATCGTCATACAATCATTGTAACATAATTTCTAAAAAAAATACCGAGGGGTGATAAAAAAATGAAATTCCAGTTCACATAAGTATTTATAAATAACGTTGCTACGTATCTATGAATAGGCCTTCAAAAATAGCTTTTAAAGATAGTTTTTTTCCTTTAAACGCCCTCGTCCTCAAACATAGCCTATCTCTTTAAACACTTTATTGTACGTTTTCTGATGGGCATTTGGTTTCTTTCATTGTCAAAAACGGAGCTTAATAAGACTCACTTAAAAATTTTATGTTTCGAGACACAATTGGAAAGGTATGATGCTACATGAAATTCTAATTAAGTTTGGACACACATGTTTTTAAAAATCATAAGGCTGCTGAAGTTTAATTTACTTCTTCTTCAACCCCTTATTTTCCGATATATAACGTACTTCAAAACCAAGAATAATATGTACTTTAAAATTGGTTTAATACGATTAAGAGCTAATAAATGGCGTTAACCCCGAGTGCCCATTAATTATCTCCGAAGTGACAAGAAACGTGGGCGTGCTCAACACGTGTGCTGTAACACACAGCACAAGCGGTTTGCATAGAAACATACTATAACGTATCACGTACCATACCTATTAGTATACCTACTCACTGTACACACATATCGAACTCAAGTAATTCCTTGCATTCCCCTAAAGAAGTACAGATACCTTACAGGTACATATAGGGCGACTATATTAATCTTATGTGAATATGGTTACATGTTAAGGTTAGTTACCACTTACTATTATTATTCTTTACTTTGCCTATTTAATTTTTATAGTTTATATTATGAGGCATTAAGCTGTGGGAATATATGCTGTTAAATTGTTTCTGAAAACTACTTTGCAACAATCCACTACCACGATCTATAACGGTATATATTTCAAAGCACGAACTATGTTGATAGGAAAAAGTGAAGATAATAAAAATATATACCACTGTACATATAATATGTACGTACGTCTTAATAGACCAACGCGTGTTTCACCGCAAAATAGAGCATCATCAGTGCAAGTTGACTCTGCGAAGGTTAATCCCATAAAGATATCGGTATATATTTTTTACTCTCTTCACTTTACCTACCTTTACATTGTATGCTTTGAAATATGTACTATCATACATGATGGTAGCGGATTGTTGCGAAGTAGTTTTTAATAACAACTTAATATTTAATTTCTATTGTCTACAAATTATACGAGAAAGTTAAAAAGATTTCAGCACTTGACATCTCGCGTGGTGCAATGCTCGCTATACCGATTCGATTGGCAAATATTTAAAACATCGTGTCCTGGCTGGGCGATTATTTCAAACTCCAAATTAAATGAGATTTTTATTTTGTCTATGGGTTGGTAAATTTGTGTGCGTACAAAATGTCTTCGATGATTAGCATTCTAGTGTGCGAGGATACGTCAAAAACGTTATTCAAGGTACGTTATTGAGTGTCATTTGATCAAGCAAAAAGCTTCCAAGTTCCAAAGTACCACCCGATCAATTACAGATACCGATAGCATCTGCTCCACTTAATCAACCGTGTTCTGTCCTCGAACTTAAGTATACACGACATTTTATCGTTCCATTACAAATCGATCCCAACATTTTCAATGCTGCGTAATATTTAAAAAGTAAAAGAATAAACTCAATATATGGTTCACATAGTTTTTTAATACCTACATTTTTTTTCCTTAAGTTGTTAGTAACCTTAATAATAATACGAAGATGTTTTTGTAAATCAATCTTTTTACTTATGTTATGCATTATTTATTTAAAAAACAAACTAATTGTGTGTATTTATCAACCATTACTCTTCCAATGACGAGCACGTCTGCCCTTGCATTGAAAAGGATTACATCATTTTTCCACTACGTTGGCTAAGTCTGGATTGGTAAACTTCATACCTTTGGGAATCAACAGGGATCTCTCACTTTCCTTGACTGTTAAAAAGTGTTAACTAATTCCTTATATATGTGTTTATTAAAATATTTAATAAGTAATAACTTCAAACATTAGTTTGAAATCGACAGTACGGGTAAAATGGAAGATAAAATATCAATGACGTTACACTTCGGATCTCAAGCACTGAGCAATAACTAAGTAGTATTTTTATTACAAAACCATATTAAAGTTTTACAACAGTGCATAAAGAACTGTATAAAAGGCGGTCTTATCGCTAAATAGCGATCTCGACCAGACAACCTTCGGGTAGAAATGTTAAAAAGAGAAAAACAAAAGGAAAATGGAGCAGCTGCATTCGAATTTCTCATCTCATTACACTTGAATTCGCTTGCTGCCATAAAAGTTTAACACAAGCAAGTATTGCGAGGGAAACGTAGCTGTGTTTCGAATCTTTTTAGCAATATCCTGTGAAGGTTAAAAGAAAAAGTTTTTTCTCGCTGTGTGCTTTTCATTCAAGCTGGAAATCTACAAATTTGTAAACACGGACGAATATCAAAGAGGCCGTTCTTTCCGCAAACATTGCGCGGTAGTCTGATGTTTCAAATTGTTAAGTTTATTTCGTGTGAAATGGAAATGTTGTTTTCAGTTTTTATACATAGATAGATATGTATTTTAAACGTCAGTGGAATAGTGAAAAGGGGAACCTAACGAGATTTGACGCTAGAATTGTCACCGCCTCACGTATTCCTGCACTCTAACAGCATTTTTCTCGTTAGAAGGTAGTTGTGAGCGGCAAACACTTAAACAAGGCTTTTGACGTAGTGTTCAGGGGTAACAGTACATCTGTAGCTGACCTCAAGTAAATTTTAATGATCTTTGAGGTCAATAAAAAACATTAATAAGCATCAGCGACTCTAATCATCATGCGGACTACATGCTCGTTTATCCATGTTTTAAAAAACGTATACTTGCTATTGAATAGAATTCAATGCGAAAAGTCAATTTGTTCAGTCTTTATCCCGAAAACTACACAACTTGTAATATAAATAGTGAACAAGTATGCATGTACTTTATCCATGATGACCAAAATTTTAGGTTAATTTAGGTAATATGATTAAATAATAAATACTGCATGTTACGCAGTGTCTTTCGCCGTTTCTTCATACCAACAATACCTTACGAAACGGCGACATGTTCCCTAAATCTCCTTCTTTTTTAAATTGTCGATTAAAACCATTACAAGAGTATTTTTGAACCTTCATAGAGTGATTATTATTGAATTCAAATTCATATATTTTATTTCATTGTAAGGTATTTACGTACACTTAATAAACGCCAAGGGTACAAAGTAAAGTTAGTACATCGGCTTTAAGCACCCTGTTGGTAATGTTGACCAGAGGAAAAAAGCCGGAGGAAAATAACTCTCGACACTGTTTGTAACTCAGTCCTTAATAAATAAACAATATTATACATAATATAACGGTATCATATGAAAATGTGACATCTATATTCACCTAAAATCTTGACACCATTTGATTTTTCATTGCTTATTCCAAGGACTTGTCGGAGGAGTCTCTTCGTTTACACGGAGGAGTGAAGAGGCGACGAGTGCCGACTAGTAGATCAGTAACGAGTTCACAATATTTAATTTAAAACGGGTCTATGAAAAGTATATAATGATATCTCATTAAAATCCTATGTATCTAAAAATGAAATTGTCATGAAAATCCAGATAAGAAATTTGGTACTTCTCATGTAGCATAATAGCGTTTTTTCATCTATATTTTATCGTTACATACATGACACGAATAGATATGTTTAAACATGTACAGGATGAAGAGAATCTTAACCAACGTATTTCTGTACCCAATTGCATTAGTTAAATTACCTCTAATGGAACATTAGAATCAAAACGACAGATATAGACTTAGTTGAAATCAGAAATACAGAATTGTATCGTCATAATGTAATTCTCAATGTTATCGCTACTAACCTATATACGGGGTGGAAACAAAAAGACTAACATATACAGGCTTAAAATTTATTTAAATTCCGATTTAATACTTAATTCTAAGTGAACGAACTACGTTGTAAATGCGTATACACCTGACTTCCATAATACTGTTAGGCATTTTACATATGTATCATTAAATAATTACTTCATTAATTCAGCCATTAATTCATTCGATCGTTTGTTCGGTCGTTCGTTTGTTCTTTCGTTCGTTCGTTCATTCATTCATTCATTTGTTAGAGAAAGCATTTTACATCTTACAATAATAAAATCGGTGTTCAACCAGTACTCATTGGGTTTGTTTCTTTACCGGAAATCTCTAACCTTCTAAACTATAACAGTCCTTGGACCCTTTTTCCAGGACTGGGGTTAAATCAAAACGGGAAACACGTAAGTTTACCGCACTACATGTTTAGCACAAAATATTGTAATACATAAATGTAAGGTAAGTACAATCTCATGTTTGAGAATTTTTATTTACAATTTTATACCGAAAACTTTTACAATCTATTTTTAATCTGACAAGCGTACAATAAAATATTTTCTTTTTTTAATCCTCTTTTATTTTTTATTGTTTCCAGCTAAACCGCAACTTCGGTTGATTAACATTACAACTATTATGACATTTTAGAATTTATTTGTAAATTATTTATTAAAATATTATAGAGTTAACAAACGGAAGTAGATAGTTTAAATAATCGTTTTCGTTTTGTATCATTTGTTCAGCCTTGACTTTGACATTCGAGTCTTTCAATGTGGGTCGGTAATGGCTCAAGGCGAACCGAATATAAATTTATCGGGACTTCTCTATTAGAGCTGCCAATAATCTTGATTCACGCCTTGTGAATTGTCAAT
>DWON01003483.1:0-17954 GCA_018251015.1 Phocides pigmalion okeechobee
GGTTCGGTTTTGGTTGTTTCTTTCAATGATTTAAATCTTAGGTATGCTTTATCTTGTAATAGTACACTGAAATGTTGGCACCAATAATATTATTTAGGTAAAAGAGCATTTGTTCCGTTACTTTTATTCCAGTCCAGGCCGAAAGGAAAACATGGGTTATGAACAATTGTTAGTTTTGTTAGAAAGTTTTGATATATTACAAAAATGATTTTATGAGCCGAATTGTTTATTTAAAAATTATACAAGTCTTAGTATTTCGACCCGCGTGGCGGAACATCTGCCGTATCGGTCTGATATGCAGAGGGTCCTGGGTTCGATTCCTAGCCAAACATCTAAACGGTGAATTAAGATTGTGGGGCTATGAGTATAGAAAGATTTAATGGGTTAATGTAAGTTCAATTTTACTTGATAGGGTTGGTGTAATACATTCTCTAGTAGAATAAAAAACACCTTTGTAATAAACATATTTACAGCCATTTTTATAAATAAAATTGTATACTAATATCTATAAAAGATTAATTAGGCACATTAGGTTAAATAATTGAAACCGCTATCAGATATACAACCGTTGATTGAATAGTCGTGAACCTACTTGATGTTCTTAAGTCGATCTAAAAGTGGGATCGATGATTCCTATCGAATATCGCTCAACCGATGACAGCACCTGTGTGATGTCACCCATTTCATCTAGCTATCCTTCCATCAGCCTTTACGTGTCCACTTCTGGACATAGGCCTCTCCAGGTGCCTTCGCTCTGAACGGTTCTGTGTCTTCTGTGTCCAGCGGTTACCCCCTATCCTTATCAGGTCGACGGTCCGCCTAGTTGACGCCCTGTGCTCCTTTTGCCTACATGTGGTCGCCACTTAAGGACCTTTCTGCCTCATCTAGATAACGCCCTTTTACTTTTTTTATAAATTATACGTAAAACCTAAATAAATAAAAATAATGCTTTTTAACGCCATTGTATTTTTTTATAAAATTATAAACTGTTAAATTAATGAAAATATTAAAGCGAGCGAAGTCACAGTTCTGACCAGTACGCGTGTGTGATTGACACGAGACCATTCCAATCGTTACTGGCTTGTATTTCGGGGGCATGGAGGCGTTTATTTCATTATCGTTTTCGTTACTAATAACCTCTAATCGCCTGTAAGCGTTCGCAGATAGATTGACGGGTACATGTTAATTCTTAATAGTGACATGTAATTAAATTACTCGATAGATGTTATGAAAACTTGACTTTTTATTCAATTTATTTTTCGTTGTGTGGATGATTTTTTTATAATATGAGAAGAGTAGCAAACGAACTAAGATGGTCGCCTCGCTTCAAAGTGTAGCCGGTAACCGCACCTCTCCAACCGAAACACAGGTAATGCTTTACGGCGGAGTATGAGGGCAGCGGTGGTACCTCCCCGGTCGAACTATAATTCTCCCTTTTTTTAAATGGTCTGGATTGACCGTCCACACTTACGTAAATACTAACTGTCACTACCATACTTACATATCTACGTTTTAACAAAGAGTAGAGCTAACTGTAGACTTTCACATATTTAACGATAGTTACCAGCAATCCCTATTATGACGTGTGGTGTGTGTGATTGTGTGTATGTCATTGTATGTGTATGTATTTCACTGTATGTGTACTGCGTGCGTGCATGTGTGTCGTACTTAATTAATTTTTGAGGTTGAAAATTTTCAATTAGTTTTTATAAGCGCGAGTAATGCTAGTTTTATTTCGAGAAACTTATTTGGGAGAAATCTTCAAAACCGGACTTGGCCAAAGTAGTAACATCCTTAACTCGTAACCATTTAGAGGGCATTACATAAAATAGATCGATGACTAAATATATACCATGATGTGGTGATACTATCACATTTACGACTAACCACCCGGCTCAGCTTCGCTCGGGTAATAGACTATATATTTAATTTAATTATTGTTCTTTCATATATGCATCCAGTCACTACCTAGTTACAAACACTAACAATTAGAGACATATATTTCAAACGAAGACTGATTTACTATATTGAATTTAACTATTTAATTTCTCCCCGAATTCAGCACACTTACTTAACTTTTCATGCACCAAAACCTTCCCCAGGAATCACTATACCTGTAGTTAGAAACTGTGAGAAAATCCGTCCAGTATTTTTTGAGTTTATCACGAACAGACGCAACGGGGGACTGTTTATAACATTTAGAGATGATATTGCGAAGCTTAGGCAAAACTGATGTAAGATTGTTATATCATTTCATGAGACTTTTTTTTATTGTGGAAGAGTAAGAAACGGGCATACAGGCCACCTGATGTTAAGTGGTCACTGCAGCCCATGGACAACCACGTCCCATATTAAATAGAACAGAAGTTCTATTTAAGTATGGACGCGGATGCGTTCCTACTTCGTTCTTGAGGACTAAGACGGTTGCCTCCAATGATGTGTATCCGGCAACCACACCTCTCCAATTCAAACACAATACATGAAGAACATGTTGCTTTACGGCGCGTTATGAGGGTGGCGGTGGTGCAGTCCCGGGCGAACTCTAACGGCTCTACCACCTTTAAAACTAAACTATGCAATTAGGGTTGCTGCAGCATTCATAAATTCTACTAAGTTCCGCTAGAATGACTATGCTTGCGATTTATGGAAATCAGATTTTTATTTAGGCTTTTGAATAGAGTCGTGAATCAATGTTGCTAAAGGAAATATTTGGAGTTTTGTTCCTTCCTTGAAGTCGAGTTCCTTGCAACTTGGTCTCTTGTCATACTACGAAAGTTCATCGATTCTATGATATTTGTTGTTGTATAATAAAAAATATATAGTATTAACCGTTTCAAAATGTGGTCTGAAGTACAGACTTTGATATGTTTAACATACATATATTTTATGGTCAAGCTGGAAAGAATCTGATTTAAATAAAAATATTTTGATTTTGATTTTGACATAGGCTCCAAATCTTATACAGCTAGACTTAGTTGCCGAGTTACTCACAAATAAGTCGTCTATCTTAGTCCTTAAAAGTTGCAACTTATTGGTTAAAGACGTGGCTTCTTCCGGCCATCGGGTGAGTTGCCTGCTCGTTTCCTATTTACATTGCATAATGCATGGTTTCGGGCTTCAAATGTATTAAAAATAATAATTATTACACATGTAATATGGAATATCTTGAAACAAATTAGTATCATAAAAGCGTACAATCTAAGGGAAGCCGTGCCCAAGTGGCATAATGCCAAGAACGTTAGATGCATTCCTACGTTGAATAGCAATCGCAGTTCTCTGCGTGCGATATGAACCAGTCTTCTTGTCACCAGCAGAGTCTAGCAAACCTGGGACTTGTATTAAAGTATATTAAATGCATATTTTGAACCGTCTACAAAAATTAAATATGTAATCGAGAATATATTTCATTTATTACGTATGTAAATTTAGAGATCTCAACGAGTTGAGAGTGATATTTTGCCACCTTAACAAATTTCGATGATTATTTTCAAACTCTACTAGTTGGCAATAAGACCATAGGTTTATATCCTCAAATGTTTCTATCGGGGACCATAAAATACTCTGCATAACGTGCATTGTTCCCCATATTTTAGGCGGAATTAGCACATTAGTTTGAATAACTATGTGACGTTCGAGATGACCTATAAGATATAGAGAACGTTGAATATTTCGTTGTTTCTTTATTATTTAGTTTTTAACTGTATATAATCGAATCTTTGATAGTATACGAGTCTGTAATTTACATTCCATCCTCTGGATTGTATGAATTTATGTTCGTATTAGTAATTAATTATCATCATATGTACAGTCAACGATTCGAACCCCGGTTTTCCTGTGTAATAAGCCAGAATCTAAACAACAGGCTATTGGTACGAACACAAATGATTGATTATTCTGAACGCTTCTAATTAAATAACTTTTCTTAACGTTAAGGTAAGTTTGATGCATTCCTAAAACTATGTCCACAGCGCTGGCCGAGCGAGGAATTCAGATGCTATCGTCGTACGGGAGCTTACTTTTATGTGAGTTATGGCGCAATAAATGTGCTGACCATACTTCTATAGTTCTTAGGGACAGTTTTAGAGTTTTCGTAATAAATGTGGTGACCACACAGTTTTTGTTCTGAGGAATAGTATTTAAAGTTTTAAGAACTTTACTTACAGTTCGTCATCAATCATTATATACGCACTGCCAAGAATGGGTCTTCGCTTGGAATTTTGGTTAGACCATAGTCCACCTGGTTAGACCATTGTCCACCATACTTGTCATATACATAGGGTTTTGAGAATTTTATTACGAAATTTCAGGTATTGTAGTTTATTATGTTACAGAAAAATAAGCGTCGTTCTGAGGGATCGTAATAAGGATTTTCGATTAAGAAAAATAAGCAGATACTGAAAATGATGTAAGAAGAAATAGTTATCAGGAGCTTGTTTTTATGTAAGCTATGGCGCAATAACTGTGGTGACAAAATCTCTGTTGTTCTGAGAGACAGAACTAAGAGTTTTCGTTTCGTTTAATTTAAGAAGAAATAACTATTAATGAAATATCTTTAAACAAAGATACATGAAAATAAACAATTCATAGCATAAATATATCTCGTGCAGAGAATTGCGATCGCTATTCAGCGCGATAATGCAGCCTGCGTTCCTAACAAAGCTACATGGTCACGGATTCTTTTGTATTTTTAGGTGAATTATTTTATTACTTTATTATTTAAGGTGTACATTTGAGATTCAAAGTTTATTTGAATACGTGTCTGTTATAGAATTAAAAAAAAATATTAAAAATGTAGAAGCAAAACTAATTGGTTGACACAATTTCTAAACAAAAATTTTGTTTATTTTTTTTATACCAGTATATATAGGTCTAAAATTTAATTTTACTAAGAGTAACCATTGGTATAATAAAAATAATATAGTTTTATTAAATTCCATAAAAATACAATTGTATAAGAGAGTTATTGTTGTACCCTTTTCGGGTAAAAGTAGGGATTATTGTTGTATGGATGCCTGCCGGGTAAAAATTATTGGTGTTACTTAAAAATATTCCTGAACAATATCCTGCTAAGAAGTATTGAAAATGTGGTAATCCTAACAATAAATAAAATACCGTTGCGACACCTATATGTCATCGGTCATAACTAACTATAATGGATTTGCTGAATCTGCCGCGGCGACTTTATCTCCGCGTCATAATAATACCTGATACAAAGTGGTCATATAATAAAAAAAAATATGTTACACTAGGTAACTTAGAAGTTTGGTTAAAGTTTACCACTTTCAAGGTGGTAGAACAGTCTATTGGGGTGGTACCTCAACAGCGCTCATAATCTTCTGCAATGTAAGACTTGTGTTTCGGTTGGAGGTGCGTTTGCTACACTCACAAGCGAGGTGACCATCTTAGTCCTCACAAGTACATACGCATTTGTGCAGGTCATGCAGGACTTTAGTCCTGTTTTATATTGGACGTGAATGTCCATAGGCTGCCATTTATCATAGTCTGCAAGGTAGTTTACTACTTTTTCAAAATAAAAAAACTCTTATTTAGTCCGTTAGAAGAGGGATTTCCAAAAACGTTTTATTAGTGTACTACTTTATCTAGTTTCTACTCTTTAACGCATATGAGGATGATATCGGCAAAATTTTTCAAAATTTTCTTAGATCTTACTCTTTAACGCTGTTTGAGGAACTTATCTGCAAAATTTCAGAATTGTAAGTTCAACTGTGTTTTGGCGTCTGTGCCTATCAAGCACTTTCCTCTTTTATATTTTTTAGTTATAAGATTTTTATACGATATACAAACCGAGCATCAGATAGAATATAGTGATTAAAGCTCATTAACTGAACATATAATGATATATGAACACTCCACATATAAGACGGAGATCGCATAATTTTTATGAAAAAAGATAACAATAGATGTAAATATTTACAAATTATTAAGTGACTTTAACATAAAAATTACATTTTAACACAAAAATTACAATGAACCTTAAAATTAATTTTAATAAAACCTTAATCTTAATAATTAATTTTAATAAAATATTACTCAACAGAGACTCTGTGCTTATGCGGAATCGTGCCAAGAATTCTGATCGTATTCCCAAGCTGAATAGCTATAGCTACCGCACAAGATATGGACCAGCCCTCTTGCCACCAGCTGTAATCAGCCATATAAAAATGATAAATATGTTTTATATTGACTTTAACCTAATTAACCTAAAAATGTTTTTTTTTTATTTTTATTTATTTGTAAGTTTTTGTACACGGTATAACACAATATTTTTATAAAAATATTTTATATGTGTAGTGTGTGTTGTGTAGTGTTTTATGTGTGTGTGTATACATATATATTTCTTGAAACTCAATATAAGTTTTGTATAAATATAGAATTTCCTCTTACCATCCCATAGAATCTTTATGGCTTCGATTCCCACAATCGTATAACGGCTATTTCCTCCAGAATGTTCTCGAGATATTCAAATTAAATTTCCAACAAACTTGAGAACTAAGGATCATGCATGAAAGGCGTTAAAGCGATGTGACAGAGTTATAGCTGGACCGCTTAAAGTCGACAGATGAGATGTCAGTAGAAAATTGGATTTCGTAAAATAAATATGTCGCGTTTACTTTGAATTAACATCTGTTATTCAAAAGTGTGCTCTTTTGTATTTATACAAAGTCTAATTTCCCTTGGTTTGTGTTTGGAGAAGAAAGTTAATTTTAAGTGCGATTTGCTGCTCACAAAAGATTTAATTTTTGTCCACTACAGGCGTTGATATGATCTCTTTTTTGCAAAAAGGTTCTTTTATTGCTTTATTCTTACGGATTAGTTTTGTTACATTTGCAGGTACCTCGTTACGGTTTTGAATGGCACTACGTTAACGAAAGTAATGTCGTCAGTTTTGACGTCAAAGTAACTTATAATCCTTTTGTCACGATCGCTTTAAGATTGGATGCCTTTTGTGCATTTACTGATCCGTTGATTTGTCATTTTGTTGTATTTGTTAAGTATTATCCAATTATAACATTATTTTTTCCAATTTCAATACATAGTCTTTGTTATTGAGAAGAGTAACAAACGAGCATGTAATCCACCTGATTTTAAATAGTTTCAGTCCATAGACATCCACGTACAACCACAAACACGACTGAAATCTTATTTGACCTCGAACGTAAATACGTTGCTATTCTGAGGACTAAGATGGTCGCCTAGCTTCAAAGTGTAACGTGCAAAAACCGAAACACTAATGCTTTATGGCGGATTATGAGAGCGGCAGTGGCACCTCCCCGGTCGAACTATACTTCTCCCATCTTTAAAAACAGTTATTTCTTACATTCAAAACTTCATTAATTTATAAACTTAATATAACATTTAATTTGCAATAATCGTAAGTATTAAAAGATCGTAATTTACTCTTATTCCATTATGTTTTCCATCAGCCGTACACTAATTATTAATATTGAGCCCGGTTTTATTGAAAGGCACGTACAGGATTAAAATAATTTGTTCTTTTGATAACTACACCGCCAAGTAACCATCGGAGAAATTAAAATCCCAGTTAATACGCAATAATGGTTTTATGTATTTTGTAAAAGATAAAAAGTTATGGTCGCATAAAAGTCGTGGTTGAAAGGAAATAAAAGATCTGTGACAATTTCAAGACACAAGTGCCTGTACCCTTGATGTTTATTTTATGCCTTTTGAAACAAGGGTCAGAAAGAAATCGATGCATTGGCCCTGTTCGACATGGCACGGCCGTCAGATAAATCACTACCTTAAGCAATAAAGTCAATAATACATGATTACAGAGTATAAATTTGGGTATGATTAAGACCGGGCCGACAATATTAATTCGGTGGTAACTTTTCATTTCTAATTCATATTTGTTTATGAATTTTAATAGCGTAACAGCAGACGAGATACATCAATGTAATAGTAAGTAGTCACTGCTCATTGACAACTGAAATAATCTCAAAAAGATTGAAGTTAGTAGAACTACAGTTTTATAAGATTTAATTAATACAATATAATACGATATATACGATTAATAATTAATCGTATAAATTATATTACTATTAAAAATGTTGATAATTTTCAACAATATTATATTTTTATAAATAGAACAAATTATTTTGTGCAATATTGTACATAGATTTTATTAAAAATAACCTAAAATTTTACAGTATACAAAATTTTGTCAAAAACGCTTTTTTGTGGGTTGATTCTGTTTTGCATCAGTAGGTCCAATTTAAATGTCTGTCTAGCCGGGAGTCGATCCCAGAACCATGTGAGTGTCGAACCGGATAGACAATCGCTATGTCACGGCGGTTGTCAAATATTACGATAAAGTCATAAAGCCATAATAATATTTTACAGCATGACGAAGACTTGTAATAAATCATAAATATGCAGCTCAAATTGGCTTAAACATTTTAGCATGTGTAGGCGGACCATTATATTTATATGAAAACCCTTTAAAAGGTGCTCATCCATTTTTATTAGCTGTGTAAATATTTCAAACACTTAGCACTTATCTGCGAAATTCTACTGTAGGTACTAAAATACTTCGAGCCGTAATCGTCAGATTCCTGCGAAATTTGGACCACACTGAGTAACTTACTGTTTGATGTAGAGGTGGTTCAACATTGCGGCGATTTGGTCGATTTCAAAATGTAACATAAAAAGAAATACAACCGACTTGGTACGCGAATGTCTTTTGTTTTAAATCTTTTGAGTAGCATGAAATAGTATAAAATTATGACAGGATACAAATTTTAGTCATATCTATTTATCTGGCTAAGGCAGTTACTTATTAAATTAAAAGAGTATGAGTTTACAACAATTTAGTAAAAAATGTAAATGTATTGTATACATTATTGAAAAGGTTTTTTATCAGAGTGTAACGAATTGGCCTGGATTTATATATGTATGTCCGTCATTAGGTCCATTACTTCTAAGCGGATGAACCGATTTTGAGCGCCATGTTTTTTCGGATTTTTTTCTCCAACCCAATGTTTTTAAATTACTTTCCATTTACAAACTACCTTTTGCCTTACCTTTTACGTACTACGTATTAAATCTAATTAGTTATTTGCTGTGCTAGCCTTGACATTGTTACAATTAGCTTGCGTGAAAAAATCTACCCTTAAAATTTTATTTCTTCTATAATCATGCGACCCTCATTAGTTAATATACATATTTTTCGTCACGTTTTTCTTACGTTATATAAACCTTTTATTAAAAAACACCAACCGATGCCTATCTTTGTAAAAATGTTTGTGCATATAAATTAATATTTTTAGGGAATATAAAAGACAATGATTTTTACTCTAAATCAAAATAATACTTCAATATGATAAGAAAAAATATTTTAAGTAAGTTAGTTAATTTGTATTTTACTATTAAACAGTTTATGTTTATTTTCATGAATGAAAGTAATTTATAATTGATGATTGAAGAACCTAATTAAAGTAGTCGATTTTGAGCGGTGACTTTTGGAATCTGAAGGGAACAAGGCAGGGTATTACATTTCAGTCAAAATTTGGGATAAGTTGATCGAATTGATCGATTAAACTTAAGCAGTAATTTACGTCCACATATGAAATTCGTTGATTGTTAGTAAGCTTTTAGTTGTGGCACGTTCTAATTGGAGTTTTGACATGAATTATTATGTTTTCAATGGGGATTTTTCAAAAGCATGTATATTCGGAATGTTTATTATGCGTCCATTTTTGTATACAGTTAATTGAGATGAAATGTATTTTTTTCCTATTATTGTCATATAATTTATATGAAAGTACAGTTTGACCTTAATAACAATTTGAGTCGGAAATTAATTCGTTTATATGTATTATGAGAATAACCTTTTTTACATTTAAGAACTTTTAATGAAAACATCATAAACCGCACACAAATCAAAATTGGCAACTTAACGGTTTTATCAGGGAGGTACCAAAAATACGCGTTTTTCTAGCGTTGAGCAGGTTTTAAGTTTCGCTGGAAAATGTGATGCCGGTTCACTACGAGGCTATCGAGTTAGGCCTCAAGAGTGGCAATGTATCTGTTATCGACTTAATATAGAACTATTCTATACGAAACTCGTTACAGGTATTTATGGGTGGTACTACTCACCATCAAGTGAGTTGAATGCTCTTTTGTTACACCAATTTATTAAAAAAGTGTCACGTGACAAACGGTTAAACGTCCACGTAGACGAACTCTAATAAAATTCTAGCATTACCTCTAAACTGAGGTGACGTCACGTACGCAGCGGAACTCTGCGGTCGCAGTGCAAAGGAAGCGGATATAGTTGTACACGACCGCATAGCGCATCCCGCTCTTTTCACGTGGGACTATTGTACACGATTGTACAGTTTGCTAGTTTGGAAAGTAAGTGAAATGATACTTTGAACAACTGAACGAATATTTTGAATGATATCATTACCTGGAAATCAAGAACTACACTGCGACCGGGGAGGTACCACCGCCGCCCTCATAATCCACCGTAAAACATTACTTGTATTTCAGTTGGAGAGGTGCGGTTGCCGGCTTTGAAGCGAGGCGAGCATCTTAGTCCTCAGGAGCAGCAACCTATCTACGTTCGACCTCAAATAGGATTTCGGTCGTGTTTATGGTTGTACGTGGATGTCTATGGCTGCGACTACTTAACATCAGGTGGTTTGCATGCTTGTTTACTACTCTTCTCACATAAAAAGAAAAATTTGGTGAAATGTTAGTTGACGTTTAAAGTTTAATTTTATAAATATTTTGAATGATAGCATTACCTGGAAATCAGAGTGACGTCACAGCAGCGGATCTCCGCGATCGCAGTGCGAAAGAAACGCAAATCCTCGCACACGATCACATAGCGCATTCCGCTATATTCGTTTTGACTATTGTACACGACTGTTCATTTTGGAAATTTGTGTAATCCAATAAGACTTATCTACATCTAAGACTTCGAAAATTATAGTTACCAAGTTAAACAATGCTTATTGTGGTCAGGGATCGTTTGGGAGACCGTAATTGGTAAAATTTTCATGCCTGTTTCTGATTTTTTAAGGGCCTGTTAAACGGTCTCTTCAGGTTACTATCGATAAATATTTTTTATGTGAGGCGAGTAGCAAACGAGCACGTAGGCCACCTGACGTTAATGGTGGCTGCAGCCCATGAACATCCATATACAACCTCAAACAGGGCTGAAGGTCTATCTGAGCTCGTACGCTGACGCGTTGCTACGCCGAAAGACTAAGATGGTCGCCTCGCTTTTAAGTGTAGCTGGCAAACGCACATTTGTCAAAGGTGGTCCTATAGGTGGTTTGAAAACTAAAAATAAACAATTAGGTTTACCTCAGGATTCAATTGGAGACGTTAGCGTACCTACAATCCTTTGTATAAACTATTCTATTAGACTTACCACAGATTCAAAAGTTACAAAATGTAAATTATTACAAAAGAGGTTAGTTGGTTTTGTTGTCCACAATTAATTGGTTTCTCATCAATGACATTGATGAGAAACATTCAAGTCAAAAGACGTTTGACATTATGAGTCTTTACTTAGTTCGTTAACGTTTACTAGCTTAACCTGCGACTTCGCCCACATATGAGACATAGTAACATAAAAAAAGAGATAAACCATTTTTAGCTGAGGTAGAGGAGATAAATATTTTTTTTTTTTACAATAATTTAATATTCATTATAATGAAATAAGAATTAATAACATGACTAATAGAGTTGTGTTCGCTCGGACTGTCGGCTGGCAAATGAGCTGGCTGGCTTAACAAAATTTATTTTGGATATTGCCTTGAAGCTATTCCTGTTGAAATAAGACAAAACGTCCATTTGTACAATTGTTTCTGATGGTTTTATTCAAAAAGTTTTTATTTAATGTATATATTCTTGGAACTGAGAAGTTATTACATTTAATTAATATAGTATAGTATAGTATAGAGTAACTGAAGTTAAAATAACTGTAACCTTACGCTAATTCTACGCAAATATTGGCTACTAAAGCCAATAATATTCAAAATTAGTTAAATGTACAAACACGTCTAAGTTACGGTTTTATTGTGTATAAAGATGAATCCGCCTTGATTAGAATTAGCATATGAACATAAAGATAAAATGACGTTCAAGCATTAATTGGTGAAAGGACAGCTAGTCCAGAACAAAGGGCATCAGTCATCTGCAGGGAAACGAGAATTCACGACCGAGTTGAAGTTCGATATATCGGAATGAAGTTAGACGAAAAGTATTGAAGTAAGTTTATAGGTGGGATAAATATAGCTCGACCGGGGAGGTACCACCGCCGCCCTCATAATCCGCCGTAAAGCATTACTTGTGTTTCGGTTAGAGACACACTTAAACGACTTGACTGTAACCTTTTAATATCTATTTCCAGAATAAAAAGGGTTGTTATTATTAACTACGGATGGATTCCACGGTCAATGAATTAATTATTAAATTTGATTGGATTTGAGAAACAAAAAGAGTCTTAAAGAGAGGTTCTACGTGAGGGTCTGGGAGAGAGAGAGAGTTTCCACGAGGGAGTTTCTACTAAAGAGAGTCTTGACGAGAGAGTCTCAAAGAAAACGATTATGACAACCCGTATCACGCAGGGGTAACATTTCACAGCAGTCGAAACTGCAGAAGGTTTCGGGTTCGTTTGTAGACCAAATAGTTCTACTTCTACATCATAAATTTTGATTTTTCTTCTGGGTCCAGGTTTGTGTACTCGTCGTTAATACTTTGACTTCGCTTTGTAGATTTCTATGTGTAAGACTAGACTAATAAGACATATCTGACTGATTTTCAATGGTTTCAGAATTGCAAAGAAGAATGTAATAGCGTAATAAAAGTGTTACTACTTTTGACGGCTAAATTGGAACACTTGTATAGCTCAGCTGGCTTACTAATTGGAGTCTTATTAGAAAAATCTAGAAGTATTACAGATAACCGATTCTTATTGGACCAAGTGATAAGGACAATAACTGTATTTAATGCAGAAAAGAAGTTCGTTGTAACCAGAACTTTTAACAGTAACATGTTCCGAAAAGAAATGTTCAGTATTTGTAAATGATTCGTACAGGGTTCTTCTATATGTGTACATTAAACGTATACTCAAAGCGATTTGGTCTCTTGGCCGTAGATATAGTCAACGAATAGAACTGTCTTCTTCTGTACACAATTTTAGTTATACAAATATTTTTTGTATATTTAAAGAGTAAGAAATTAGTATACAGGCCACCTGATATTAAGTAGTCTGCAGTCTAGGGACAGTCCCATACAACCTCAAACAGGACTAAATACTTATCTGAGGTCGCACGTTGACTGGGTAAGATAAAATAAAATTGGTAGACATTACACATCGTTGAAAATTTTATAAAAAGCTCTGAACTGTATAATTTTCCTGGTGGTATTTTCCTTCACAAGTTCATATTAAACGAAGTGACAATTAATTCGACAGGTGGTCTAACTATTGTTCAATCGGAGTGACACCACCAGTCATTATAATCCGCTGTGATAAAATTTTATATTTCGATTACTTTCCATTTCGATTCTTAGCTGGTGTTGATGTTGGTTACACTGAGACATCCGTCTTAGTCTTCGGGAATAGAAACACATCTATGCACGACATCTATCAGGAATTTATTCTTGTTTATGTTGGACGTATGTAGCTGTCCATTGGCTGCAGATACCAATCGTAGTCATATGGCTCGATTGTTCGTTTGCTACAATTAAAACGAAAGCTTGCTTGGAGTGTAGAGGAGTTGCCATGGTTGGAGCATCTGCTTATCATCAGGTTAATTACACATTAATTAGTTACATTTATCACATAGAAAATGTCCAATCCATAAGTTTAATAGTTCACTGGTCTTGGCGCACACGCCCGAGCGACCTGTCTCTAACAATTTGGACGACACGACAGAAATACAATCGTCCGAATGCGCTTAAGTCGAAAGGCAAATAGCTCCGCCTTTTAAGAGACGAGAAATGGAACGACTGTGTTCTTGTTTGATTATTTATATTCGATTTAGTGAGCGTAGGAGCACAGTAATTGCTTCACATTGTGTCACTAATGTGCTGTGAACGAGAAAATACTTTATTACTGCGAGACAGGGCTCGTGACAACGTACCGCCCCAGAATATATGTATATGTAAAAGCATCCGATTGATATCCATTGACATCTCCTAGCCAATCCTTACTACTTTATCAGCATTTATTCTATACTAATAATAAAAGTTGTAACCAATTGCTGTCTGTACATGGAAGATATATGAGAAAAGCTATGGTTAGACGCCTATCTTAATGGAATAGTATAAAAGAAAGATATCAACTTGTCCTTCTTTTTGTTTGTGATTTTTAAATGAAGATATCACGATTTTTTTTCTAGATAAGGACAATTTTTTTAAGAAGTAAAATGGAAAAAATTACAATCAATTAATTTTTTTGCGTGTTGTGCGAAAATAGGCAATTAGTCCCGTATTTGTATGACGCTGGTGGTGACAAGAGTGCGAGTTCGTATTTCGCGCAGAAAGTCGCTATCGCTATTTAATGCGGGATTGTGGCTAGCTGGTTATATGCCACAGTATGGACTCCTTTTAGAGATTTTTTACCTTAGCATTTTATTAAAATTAGTTTTAATTATTGTAATTTACTTAAAATATGTGTACAAAATAAATGAGACAAACATAACTAAAATATTTGTGCTCATATTTTCACAAAACTTTATATTTGTATTCAACATGATACATGTACCATAGATCTTCTTTTGAATACCTCAAGTATTCCCTTTCATGTATGTCGCTTTAAAAATGTATGCACAGGCGAATATACGAAAGGAATATTGCTACTTTGAGGAGATCAACACACGAAAAAGGACCGTCAAGGCATTTTGGGAGTAACAAAGCGAAGTTCTTATCCCTTGAGATACTTATTATTGACAGAAAACTGTTGTTGTTGTTGTCCTAATATTTGTCATGTATATAGAACATAATACATTTATGTAATAAGCCTTCTCGTAACAGTAATTTTTCACCTACTATGAAAAGGTTACTGGTGAGAGAACCATAGTTCGACCGGGGAGGTACCACCGCCGCACTCATAATCCGCAGTAAAGCGTTACTTGTTTTTCGGTTGGAGAGGTGCGGTTGCCAGCTACACTTTGAAGCGAGGCGACCATCTTAGTCCTCAAGAGTAGCAACGCATCTATGATGACGTCATTCAGGACTTAAGTCTTGTTTGAGATTTTACCTAATTTTTGATGGTCTGTAGAGGGTAATTTAACGTCAGATGGTCTGCATGATCGCTTATTAGTTTTGTTATAGGCTTGTTACATAAAAAATTGTGGATTCTCTACATGAGCGACGAGGTCTGGCGCTTCTTTATTCTGATAATTCCTGTGTATTTCAAACAAAACTCAGAAAAAGTAGCATACGTATAAAAACTATAAGAGAAACATAAAATACATTTCATAGCGTGTCTACAGCGTGTCTATTACAATTGTAGAGGCTTAACGAGCACACGCAAAACATTAATCGTACAGTAATTTCAAGACGTTTCAACAACAATAATAATCGTACATTCAGTGAGCGTGCTTCAATGGACTATTGATAGCGATCGTCAGGGCGTAGGCACGATTATCTGTACTAGGAACATAATATTAATGTACTATTTATATGTATAGACATACTTAAGGAATAGTTTAAGATACGATGCAATTGGACATTATCTTATGTTCGATGAGTAGTTAACGCGTGCCAACCATCTAATATATATATAAAAATGAATGTTTGTCTGTATGTCCTTTATAAACTCGTAAAGAACGAAGAGAAAAAAGAACTGAAGTGTTTTCTAGTTAGATGTAGATGAGTGGCTACTTCTAAGGACTTTGACGATTGCTCTACAAAACACATGAATTGGTTCTCACAAAACACACGAAGTGATGTTGGAGGTGGTTATCATTAAGCTTGGATAGAATGACTGATCGATGACCTGTCTGTCTCTGTTTATCTGTTTTGCGTTTTTTGTAGTTTTAACATTGAAGCACGATCTAACTTAAAGTTTGTTACTTTATATCTAGGAAAAAAGGGCTGTTATTTTTATCAATTTTCGTACAATTTACGTGAACGTATCTCTATACTATTACGTGAACGTATCTCTATACTATTATATCTATACTAAAAAGTTAGTAAATTAGTAACGCTTTACTAGATTATAAAAAATTATAAGCCCATTATTGTCTAACGGTTTTCTCCGAATGATGAAGCCTTAGTCCACTACAGCATACATCCACCACACGGGCATAGTGAGGGTTGATAGATTTCACACATCTCTGAGAACTTCATGGGAAAGTTTCAAGCATACAGGTTTTTTCACGATGTTTTCTTCACGGTTAAAGCTCATGATTATCATTTTTTTATGCGCTCATAATTCTAAAAATCAGATGTGTCACGGATTCGAACGGGGATCAGTTGTAAGCAAAACCGAAATCTTAACCACTGTTTATTAGTACATTATATCTTATCTCAATCCATGTATCCACAACACTTGTCACACTATCGAACACAACAACAATAGTCCTACATTCAAAAGCGCATTTCAATGGGCGTAACGATAACGATCGACGTTTGACGGGGGCGACAGAGCGATTATAGTCGAACGAGGAAGCGATCGCGCGATCTATCTATCGCCAATTAGCCAATTAGAGAGCAACATCGTCCGCCGACGCAGATCGCTTCACGTTTTTGTGATCTCGCCCTAATGTAGTCATTGTCAAACTTTAACGAGTCCTTTGTACATTTAACTTTCATCCTTTTTAAAAGTGGGTGAACTATAGTTCATCTAGATCTATAGATCGACCGGGAAGGTACCACTGCTACCCTGATAATCCGCTGTAAAGCATTACTTGTGTTTCAGTTGGAGAGGTGCGGTTGCCAGCTACACTTTTTTTTAGTCCTCACGAGTAGCAACATAGATACGTTGCTACGTTCGAGCTCAGATAGGATATCGGTCGTGTTTGTGGTTTTGCGTGGATGTCTATGGGTTTGTATGCGCATTTGCTACTCTTTTCGAATTAAAAAAAGCCCTACTGATATTGTAAATGTGAAAGTGTGTATCGTCGGTTTTTACGTCAAAATTGCTGAACTGATTTTGATGAATTTTAACAAAATAAGTTTCCTTTGTACATAGTTCATAAGTAATTTATTTGGATATATAAGTATATGTCCAAATAATAATAATAAAAAAATAACAAGAAAACCTTAACAGTGACAAATGAACTGAAATAATAATAGATTCATTATTAAAAATAGCAGTAACGGCGTCACATCTGATGAAAGTACTTCAGACGCGTATCGTACATGCAAGTTTCTAATGAAACCATCTTCGCCTTAAGTGGATTATCTCAAGTTAAAAACTAGTTATTATTCCTAAGTGAGTAATTTACACCTATTTGCAACATTTTATAAAGTTATCGCCACAGTGAGCATGCGATATAGTCAAACTATTTCATGAATATATATACAAAAACGGCTTTTTCATACCTTTTTTATCTGAGAAGAGTAGCAAACGGGCATGCAAACCACCTGATGTTAAGTAGTCGCAATCCATAGACACCCACGTTTAACCACAAACACGACCAAAATCCTATCTGAGCTCGAACGTAGGTACGCTGCTACTTTTGAGAACTTAGATGGTCGTTTCGGATCAACGTGTAGCTGGCAACCGCACTTCTCCAACCGAAACACAAGTTATGCTTTGCGGCGGATTATGAGGGCAGCGGTGGTACCTCCCCGGTCGAACTATAGTTCTCCCATCTTTAAAGTTATTTATAAAGTCATCGCCACTGTGAGCACGCGATATAATCAAACGATTTGAAACTATTTCATCAATATACATTAAAAACGGCCTTCTCAAACCTTTTTTGTATTGTACTATTTGTGTTATT
>DWON01003484.1:0-17952 GCA_018251015.1 Phocides pigmalion okeechobee
AATTTGTCCGACCATACCGGCGCACCGTAGAGCGCAATCGAGCGTATCACACCCGCGTAGAGGCGGCGGACTTCTTCAAAGGGCTATAGTCTGCCTCTATCCCAACATTGTCTAATTACCATCAAGTGGATTGCATGCTTGTCTGCTATTTCAATTTCATAAATAAAAACAGGTTTTTATAGTAATGAACCACGCGTAATGAGGTATGAAGTTTTATGACATCGTCCCAAATTATTTTTGATGACTTGCCTGACGTCAGTCATAGATGCATTACTACTCTTAATTATTAACTCGAAATGTTTACATTACCACAGCTTTTGAAAGGTGGTAGAACTACAGTGCCGCCGGGGAGATACCACCACCGCCCTCATAAACCACTGGGAAGCAACTCTTGTGTCTCGGTAGAAGAGGTATGGTTACTGCCTACACTTAAAAGCCACATGACTGTCTCATTACTCAGGAGTAGCATTTTTAAGCACGAGCTCAAATAGTATTATAGTCGTATTTGAGATTGTATGTGGATGCCCATGGGCTTCTACTTCAACATGGGAGTCTACTTCAACATCAGGTGGCCTGCAAGCTTTGCTGAGTGAGTTTCGTTTCAATGGGTCTCTTGTACGCACATAATGTCGCATATTTTGCGGCAAACATCAGAAAGTATTTCCGATTTATTTGCCGAGAAACCTTCGGTGTTATCCGAAACTACGCTCAAAGCCGTTTATGTGGCTGGGACTAACATTGCCATCGTGTTGAAAGGATTAAGCAATTAGCGTGGAACGCTTGCTAACTACCCAGGATGTCCCGGACGTACACCTGTCAGGGGTACGTCGCTCGGGGTGGCTCCTTTCATACACCCCAAGCTTTGCTATCTCGTCAAATAAATAAACTTGATAGGAAAAGACAACAAACTAACGGTACGACCGAGGAGGTACCACCGCCAGCCTCGTAATCCGCCGTAAAGCATTACTTGTGTTTCGGTTGGATAGGTGCGATTGCCGGCTTCACATCAGCTGGTTTGCATGCTCGTTTGCTACTCTTCTCACATAAAAAAACACTTAATACTGCTGTTGGGAGCTTGAATCCAATTGCAAAGACCAAAGTGGAGGTGGCAATATAAAGTGTATATTGCCACCTCCACTTTGACATGGCATTGGGTTAGCGATGAAAGTACCAAGTCTCAGGCCAAGAATAGAACCACAATCGAATGTTTAAAAAGTTAAGACTCCATTCGCTACGTTCCTGGAAGTAGTTTTAAACTGTGATGATAAAGTTTAGTGTGTGATTTTAGTTTTAGACACTTCACACAATCTTTTTATAGCACTATGTGGCTTTGTCTGAGTTCTAATAGGTTTTTCTATTTACCTGACGTTCTTTGAAACTGTTGAGTTTAAGTTTCATGAGTTTTCAATTTACGTATAAATTTGTAGTATTTAAATGTTTTAAAGGTGGGAGAACTATAGTTCGACCGGGGAGGTATCACCGCCGTAGTCATAATCTGCCGTAAAGCATTACTTGGGTTTCAGTTGGAGAGATGCAGTTGTCGGCTACACTATGAAGCGAGGGGGCCATCTTAGTCTTCTGGAGTGATGAAAATCCAAGACGAATCCGTTTACGGCGACCCGCTGCTAGCGCCTGGCGTGCAGTCTAAGATGGCTGGCGAAACCAAACTTTGTTTTAAAAGTTTGGTCGCATGAAGGAGAGTCCAATTGCCCTTTCTGGTTATATGTGTAGTTGTAGGAGGGTTTAGGGCGGGATTTGCGTATTTGGCGTTTAGTATGCAGATCTTTAAGAAGATTACATTCAAAATTAAAAGTACTTGACTTGACTACTCGTCGCCACTCCGTCCCAGTTTGTGCTAACCGCTCCCACGAATTCACTGCTATATCGCAAGCTTGCATATGGCGTTTAACGACATCTTTATACCGGAGATATAGATCGCCTGGCTTACGTTTTCCACAGCTGAGCTCTGAGTAGAAAAGCGCCTTTGGAAATCTGATGTCCATTCGCACCATGTGTCCGCACCACCGAAGTTGAGTGTTCATTAATAAGCATTCGATATCTTCTATTCCTGTTCTTAGTAATACTTCAGAATAAGGGACCCGATCTTGCCACTTCACTTGATGTACAGTGCGGAGGCACTTCATGTGGAAGCTATCCAGTCGCTTTATGTCCCTTTTGTATGTACACCAGGTCTCAGAAGAGTATATAAGTATTGGCAATATTATTTCTCTGTATACAGCAACTTTTGTTGTAAGTTTAAGGTCGTGTGAGCTCCACACCTTTTTATATAGTTTGCCGAAAGCAGCAGCGGCTTTTGCTATACGTGAGGCAATTTCCGATTCCAGGCGATTGTCACTCCAGATTACGGTCCTGAGGTATCGAAATGGTGACAACAGACAACATCAAGTTGTTTTTCTCCTATGTTTATAGAGGTGGCGTGAGAAGGCATACCTCGAGCTGGTTGCTTCAAGATTTCCGACTTGAATGCGCTAACTACTAAGCCAAATCTTTGACATGACTTCACAAGATCGTCTATATACTGTCTCAGACTATTCATGCTATCAGCCTTTATACAGACGTCGTCAGCATAAAGAACTTCCAGTATCGGACGCTGCTGAACTTTACCTTTAGCTCTAAATCAAGACATGTTAAAAATTCCTATCTGACCATAGCTGCTCTGGATTGCAATTTTCAACACTGCTGCGAAATAAAGCGCAAAACGTGTCGGAGTCAATACGCAACCCTGCTTGATTCCATTGGTTACCGAAAATTGATCCGAGAAGCAACATTCATGCAGTACTCCGGCTATTATTCTATCATGAAGATTTCGTATTAAGCTGATAAGTTTCTCGAGACATCCAACAGAGCGCGGTTCTCGAGACTCGATCAATTTTCGACGTCGACAAAGCACATATACAGATCTCGGTGTTGCTCAAGACTCTTCTCTTGTAGGTGTTTGATGACAAATATGGCATCAGATGTTCCTCTATTTGGCCGAAACCCGCACTGACTTTCCGGTAGAGATTGCTCTGCTATCCTATTCAGTAGTGTATTTATAATGTAAGAGAAAAATTTCCAGGTCACGTTAAGAAGTGATATCTTCTATAAGAGCTACAGTTAGAGAAATCGCCTTTACCCTTGTACGATTTGCAAATTGAAGCGTCTACCAAACTTTAAGAATAAGTTGGAATAGACAATCTTTAACCTTAGGGCCCGCATACTTATACCCTTCAGCTGGGATACCGTCCGAACCGAGTGTTTTGCGTGTTGTCCTCAGGACTAGCAACGTATCAACGTTCAAGCTCAGATAGTATTTCATTCGTGTTTGTAGTTGTACGTGTATGTCTACGGGCTACGACTATTTAAAAGCAAGTGGTTTACATGCTCGTTTGCTACTCTTCACACATAAAAAACCTAAGCTTTTTGTCACAATTATAAACGTAATATCCTACTAGTTTAAATAAATACCTCTGAAGATAAATATCTAGGCTTGAATCCAAACTATCACTGGTTTATAGAAATTAAAAATCAAGTTTTTTATTAAGGAGCTCGGCCTGCTTGTTAATATACATCTTTCTAATTAAAACACATGGCTTCTTGGCAAATATGAGGAAGCGGTGGTACCTATCTAGTAGAACAATAGTTCCTACTACCTATCAAACAGGTTTAAAATTGTACTGAGTTACCTGATTTATGGTCCGAACACCAACAAGGTCTTAAGTTCATAAAATTTAAGCTTTATCTAACATGTCAGCAAAAAATAATCTAGATGATCGTGATCGCTATTTAGCACGGGAATGCAGCCTGCTTTCTTGGCACAATACCCCATGAACATGAAGTTCCTTTAGATTGTTTTAGTTAGGCTTTTATTATAATTAGATTTAAGTAATTCCACGTTATATTAAGCATCTAGATTAAATTAATCTCAAACAGAATCTATACTCGTGTTCACGCTACCAACGTATTTCCGTTGATCATAATTTAATTATTCTGCCGGAATTATCAAAATGGAACATCCGGACATGCGAAACCCGATACACGACATATTACGGATGTTATCGCATAAATGGGGTATCTACTCATGTCATGTTCCCCAATAGTTGCCTAATTTGACGCGATCTCATTGGATACGCGGGTTCAATTTCTCAAGACTGACACGTGTCATGTATTGTAGAGTATGTATTTACGGATAATGTTTTACGTTATTTACCATTAATATTAAAAGCAGAGATTTTAAGTGTAAGGTTACGATGTTATGTTATTTTTCTATGTCAAAATTAAATGTTCACATATAATAAATCATATTTATTTATTCGTTAAATGTTATGTTAATTACACAGTGTCGTAAATACGACTCGAATGCTATAAGTTATAAGGCAATAATAATTGTTGTGAAAGAGCTGACGTAATGTATCGCTGCAATTCTTGTGAACGTGCAATACTCACTTATCAATCTCAATATACACTTAGCTGATTAAAAAATACTGCAAGCCGATATGATACGCGCATATACCGTAAAGTTTACGTATTAGATTTACTAGTGTAAAATTATGGTAATTTAAAAATCATATTATTTTAACGTCTTATGAGTTGGGCATTTTAATTGACTGTTGATAACTTTTATTTTTGTACTGGTAGATATTTTATTTTCGGAAGCTCGAGGATAATTGGCGGGAGTTGGAAGAGTTTTGGAGGGCTTTTGGAATGGTGGCCTGACTGGAGGAATGAAACTAAATGTGTGGAATTCATAATAATGTGATAAATAATTTAGTCAAAGTTACAAAATTAGTATCATTTCTGAGGCTTATAGTAGATAACTTCATTTTTACGACAGATATGCACCTTTGGATATTCGATAACATTGTTTCTAAGTAGCATCATCACATCAAATAGTTTTCGGAAATAACTAATTTCAAAGCTGGAAATAACATATGTATGTATTTTGAGAGCTAGCGGGAAGCCCTCTGAAATCGATCACTATCCATTATCAGCTCCTAAGAATAAAGTTAATTCTCCCTATAGAATCTGCCCTGTACTACCCTTGCGGAAGGCAATAGCTGAAATTCTCCAAGAATAAATGGCCCGTAGCTTTTACACTTGTATCACAATTTTACGCAGAATATCAACATTGGCTCAGTCATGTCAAGGTATTTATTTATTTATTTATTTATTTATTTATTTATTTATTTATTTATTTATTTATTTATTGCACCTCTATGAACATAAAAGATACAATAGGGCAAACTTAATGCCTGATGGCATTCTCTGCCAGTCAACCCTGGGTAGAAGGAGAGAATGGCGGCAGGTGTTAATTATATATACATAAAATAAATTATGTTATATATATTATTACCCAAAGTGGATCTTGGCCTCAGACACGAGTGTACGCCACTTTTTTCGATTCTGCGTGGCCTCTTGCCAATCTCATGTCGACCAACTGGTAGTCCCAAATATGCTCTCTTCACGCCGGGGTCCTCTCCCATTCTTTCCACGTGGCTATGGCACGCAATGGAAGTAGATAAATCCAAATTGAGCATTTTTTAACATGCAACCACGATTACAGAACAAAAAATATAATCGACGAAAACATTTTTTTCTTTCACGCCTCCATCTTTCATACCAGAACACGGTAGCTTTACACCTCTGTAAAAAGCAAAAACAGCCACCATAAAACGAGGATGGTTAGATTTTTTATTATCAGTAGATAGTATCTCTCCGGCAGCAGCGTTAGTGGTATTTCTCACAAAGAATCGAGTATATTTAAATATTGTTACGGAGTAGCCTTTGCTGTACGGATAAAATGACAAAGAAGTTCCTCGGGAGCCCCGGACGGGCTAAATTCGATTTATTTACAGCTGCGGACCACGACACCGGGACCTTTGTAACAGCACGCTCTACTTTTGCGTTTTCTTTCCGTATTTGTGTTTTCACAATCTTCAGTTTTTATTTTCTTGCAACCATGCATACTAATATGTACGGATAACGTTTACATTTCACTATAAATCCAATATCCAAAGCTAAATATGCGTACCGTGAATTTCATCAAAAATTATAATCTGTCATGGCGGACAACGATCAGCTGTTATTTGATTAATCTGTTTGCTTCCATTTATGGCATAAATTATTTGACAATAACTATAATGGTACCAAAACAAGTTCACGTGATGAAACGAAATACTGCTGTTAGAAATAACATCTATCATAAATGGTGTATTTATATTTTTCATGCGCTTTTTATTTTAATGCCAATGACAGTAATCTGTAATATAGTTTTGTACTCGAATTTACATGGCTGTACAAACACAAAATAATTTCTAGATCAAAGAGTAGGAGTAATTATTACGCAAAATAAGTTAATCAGGAGTGTCTCCTCCTCTTTGGTCGTAAGTAAATAAGTTGCTACTTTAGAGAACTGAAATTGTCTAATGGTAGCCGGAAATCGCATCTCGCCAACCGCAAAACAAGTATTACTTTAAGTCGGATTATGAGGTGTTGATACCTCCCCGATCAAACTAAAGTACTAATATATAATATATGTATAAAAACAATTGTTTGTAAAAGCTGTTCGAATTTCAACCTATTGCAGAACTATAAAGAAAACTAACTGAACTCTCTGGATAAAGTAATCTACATTTGTTTACAGCGTTTTGCGTTTTGCATTCCAAATTCCTATTGCTATTACGTATTCTTTCCCGCGAAGCAAAATCATATTATATTTCATCAAAAAATATATCTATCTTACAAATTCCATTTTTTAAATAATGTACATTCGTTTACGTATACTTTCGTTTATTTTTATTACAAAGGAATTAAAAGACATATTTTTAGATCGGTTTTATAAAAAGACGAAGCAATACCTACCTGTACTATACCCTTGTCGTATAATTTATATCCCGCTGAAATATTTTGAGAAATACTTATCTGTTCATAATTTGTAAACTGATTTTATTTACATTTAATTATTAATTTGATTGTTTTTTAATATTTGGCTGCAACCTTTTGACCTCCCACAACCAGCCACAAGTCTTTCCTCACGATTGAGATAAACTTGGTGCATATCCCACCACACTGCTTCAATGAATTTGCGGAGTATAGTGCTACTAAAAGAGTACCTAATCAGTTAACATTTTAATTATAAAAGAGTGAAGTTAAGTTTAAAAGAATAAAATTCTCACTGAATTTTTATTTATCTTTATTATTTCTTTCTGAAGGGAGCCCAAATTCTTAAGTACCCAGTGTTCCCTCAGATGACCCTAATATTTAGGTGTTTACGTTTATCTTTGTCCGTATCCACGACGCCGAGTATAGGGAATTTTAATGTGAAATTTATTAAAATGAGCGGCATCTAGAATATTTTTCATGTGATTAATAGCCTACGTTAATAGGCAAAAAGTGAATTATAAGAGAGAGTGATTGAACTTACACAAAAGAAGCAATATAAGAAAAAATATCGAGCTTATTTGTATAATACTTAAAAACGTAAATTCAATTAAAGTTACGGACGAACTAAATTCTATTTTGCTTACAAAAACTGGATGGCCATAATTTATTATTTAATTCCATGAAATGTATCGCTAGAACAATGATTTGAAGGCAGCAAGGTTGTCGTTTCCGTTGCACACGGGGTCTTCTTTTTTATTTTGTCTACCTAGACAAAAGATAAGACACATCAAATAATGAAAAATACATTCTAAACATAAATAACTTTAGTTCCACTGAGGAGGTACCACCGCCGCCCTCATAATCCGTAAAGCATTACTTGTGTTTCGGTTGGAGAGGTGTGGTTACCGGCTACACTTTGAAGCGAGGCGACCATCTTAGCCCTCAGGAGTAGCAACGTATCTACATTTGAACTCAGATAGGATTTCGGTCGTGTTTGTAGTGGTTTGCATGCTCATTTGCTACTTTTCTCACATAAAAAATATATAATAATGCAGAATAAAAACTTATATAAGTTCCTTTAGAATTACGAACGAGTAACATTGAATTTATTTACAGTTGTGGACTGCGGCGACTTCTTTACAGCTCAGCTCTGCGCTGAATAACCAACATGTGTTCTTCTGTCTTATATCTGTCCGCTATTTCTTATTGTCTTTATGTAAATAAAGCATAATTACCTGTAAACATTCACATAATGCATAACATAGTGTTTAAAGTATTTTCTAGGGTTTAAATAATTTATTCACTCATAAAAAAACTTCAACACCTCTTTATCAAAGACCCTTACATGATGTACCGTATGTTAAGTGACCTATACTTAACTTACATAAGCTAATCAAACGATCTTTGAAAAGAGGGCTCGTCCTAAGAATAGAAAATTAAATAGGGATCTCCCATTCTACAGCGACTTAGGTATTAATATGGCGAGAATCCATACGTTGCTAGATTTTTTCTAAGTTTCGATATTCATAAGGTTGGATTAGGGTCATTTGCAAATTGCAAGCCAAGAGGGGTAATTTTATCGAGAGTTAAGTCTACCTAATTCCATATGTATAGTTTTTATTTTAATATTTTGGCAAAGTAGCAAACAAACGTGCAGGATGTTTGTTTGGTTCCTGCAGGTCATAGACATCTACGTCCAATCTCAAACCAAACTAAAGTTCTGTCTGACGTAGTATACGCCACGTGATAATGTATCTAGGATTAGGACTGAGATGGTCGCCTCGCTTGTGAGTGTAACCAGTAGTTATATCTGTCGGAGGCGGATTATGAAGGCGACGGTGGTTCCTCTCTCATGTTATTTCTATTCTATTAACTGTGAAAGACATTTATAACTTAGCATTAGCGTAACATTCGTGGATAAAATATTTTTGAGCATTTTTAACCTATTTAAATCCGATGAATAACAAATCTATATCTACACACATGATACCAATTACTTAACTGGCATTTAATTTAATAAATGTAACCGAAAATTTAAACCAATATTATAGGATAGGCACACAATATGACCAATTAAATTAATCATTCCCGTCTAATGTCTAATGCACTGGCGAATGAAATATTCATAGTGTAAATTAAATTGGCAACTTTCCAACCGTCATCCACATGAAAGGAGAGCTCTTCTTTAAAGTTTCTGAGTTGTATGCACTTTTCGTGTTAGACCAGTCCATTTAGGATTTCTCTAAATGCTAGAAACTTTTTTAGCCTCTCCATTGGAGCTGGAGCCCCTCTATTGGAGGCGATCGTTTGTCGCTGCGCAATCGTAATTCTCTTGAAAATTGATCGGTATTGAATACCGATGTTTAGAAAGTTACGTATACATCTAGTATTTAAACAGTTCCACGCTAGACCGGTAAATAAATGTAACTCTGAAAAGTGTATATATTTTACTTTTCATCATGATCATCAACGCATCACTGTACCACTACTGGGTCCCTGGTCATTACTGGGTAATGGGTACGAATAGAAAAAAACTTAGTTTTTATTTTAATTATTTATTTTTTATATTAAGTTTTTGTTAATTGTTGTGAAAAATGTAGCATAAATTACTTTTTAGGTTACACAAGGATTACTTTATTCTAGAAATTGTTGTAATGATGTACCTACAGTGTAAACTTTTTGCCTCTAGAACTGTGTACCTCAATAGACGGAAAATAACTAATTTTTAAAATTAATTGAAAATATACAAATGAATACCATAGATTCAAATACTTTAAATCTATGGTATTAATATTATTATATTGTTAAACCTCTACCACCTTAATGACTCCCAAATTACACCTTAATGAAATACACTGTAACATTAAAGGCAAACGCACACCCATAGTGCAGTTATATCAGTGTGCAAAACTAAATTTTGCGAGATACCAAACACTAAAATTAAAGCCAAAGAATTCGCAATCTCCCGGCTCGGTTTTGCGGCATTATTATGGAAATTGTGCTCAAAGCGGTCATACTTCCACTGTGAAGGCAGTTTGCTTCAATAACGAGCAAGCCTTAAGGCTCTGTATTTTGGAAGCCATTGGCTAACCCTCTTGACGGACAAGCGAAATTTGCATACCCTAAAATTTCAAAAATATAATCGGACCTATTTATTCCTATACACAGAATTAGCTATTGCAACCGGGTTTTGATTAACTTACTGAACTACAAAGCATTTTCACAAATGCAAATCTATAGAAACGCAAACCACCTGATATCAGAGACACTTACCGTAAAGAAATATGCAACAGAATCGATTTACGAAGTGATATAATTGGTTCCGTTCAACCGGGGAGATAACTATTTTTAGCATGGAAAAATCTTGTGTTGCGGTGTAAAAGTGTGGTTGCTAAAATGAAGGCATAATCGCACCAACGCATCAGTAAATGACAACTTTTTCATAAAATAGAAGTCAGTTTTATCAAGTTTTATCATGTAACGATGTATTAAATATCAAGTTCATTGAATATAGGTACATCCATAAAACAATAAGGTGGCGAACAGACCCAGAATTCAAAAAACAACCGAAGCCAGGGAACCTAGATTCCTGATATTGTGCCTATGGGTTTTTATATAGCGTAATAAACCATGAAGAAAGGACGTTAAAAATTCAATAATGATTTTATATCATAGTAATATATTTACATACACTTATTGAATGCCAAAGATGCAAAGGAGAGTACATCGGCCTTAAGAGCCCAGTTTGGTAAAGTTGGAAAAAATGCTTGCAGACAAAACTCAGCACTCTTTAAAATTATTGATAACCTTCACATTACAGAGTATTTTCGAAATTTGACCCCTAAAGGGGTAAAAGACCTTAAGACTCCTATTTAAGGTCGGACGGAGATGCGTTTTACTTTTAAGGACTATGATGGTCGTCTCGCTTTAAATGTAGCCGGTAATTGCATCTATGCAACCAAAACAGGAATTGCTTACGACGGATGTACCTCGGTAGTACCTCGAACCGCGGTGGTACCTCCCCATTCGATTCTGGAATTTCGACTAGTTCTACCATCTGCAAACTAAACTAAACTAAACTAACTAGATTAAGAAATACAATCTAACTGGTTTTAGATATAAAATCTTATAAAATAGACTTAAGAAAAATCCATTTGAACTCGGACAATGCTACAGAGAGTTATAAAAGATTGTGTGAAGTGTCCAAAAGTAAAATCACACTAAACTTTATCATTGAACTTTAAAACTACTTCCGGGAGCATGGCGAGCGGAGTCCCTCGGCGAAAGAGTTTGAACGTCCGAAGAAGGTACTTAAACATCCGATAGTACCCTTAAGTCTAAAATACCGAACCCACATACTAGAGACTTTTCATTTTTACCCAATCTATATTTGTCCTTTTCAAAATGTTCGATTCTTTGTTTTGTTTATTAATTTTAATTTCCCCGTTTTTATGTTTTCCGCGTGTCATTGGCAATGTGGCCAGAATGCCTAGATGTCATCGGATAAAAAAAGTTAAAAAAAAGAAGAAACAATATCAATTCCAAAGCATTTTTCATGCATGTTAATAGATTATTCTTTACTCCTTGAGTCGATTTTGGTGATTCTTTTTTTTTGGAAGCTATTTTAAGTATGGTTCCATTTAATTTTGATAAAGTTCTGACAATGAGATCCATAAGAAAACCATCAAAAACAAGATTTTTGTAGTAATTATTATTAAGGTTCATGCAAAATTTCTTGCTAGTGGTAGATATAGTAGAACCGGCGAGGTACTACCGCCACTCTCATAATTCACCGTGAAACAATTCGGTTGGTGAAGTGCAGTTGCCAGATACTTATAAACGAAACGAATCCCTTATGGTACCCAGCCTCAAGAGTAGCAGAATTCACATACGTTCTTAAAGATTAGTTATGTGGAAAGTACTTAAAAGTTATATATTCTTATAAAAAGTCTTTGCCAAAACGCACAATTTGCATATGAACACGCTATTATTATGTATTGATCCGGTCTTACTTCAGAAAAAAGTTAAAAATTCATCCTTTTAAGTGCGATTTACGGTGTATCTGGTATGGCATGTCCGTAGGCTAAGCCGATAAACAGAAATAAATCCGCCATATTTTATTTAATTTAATTTTGACTTTAATACATTTCGCTTAAAGTATAAAATGCAGCGGAGCGAAGCATTTAACATTTTCGTCGTATTTTGCGAGCTTGCGGGGAAATTGTGACGTGCATTTGTTTGCCACTGCGACCGCAACATGGCGGATTCGCTAACGAACTTATTATTCGCTATTCGAATTCCAATCCTCGAAGCTTGCGACAGTCCAATGTTATTTATGCAAACTGCTGAATACATTCGTAACAGCAGATTGGCAAATATCAGCTGTAGATTTACAATTTGATTTACTAACAGTCCCAAGTTACCAAAAAAACGTTATTGTAACAAAATTGTAACAAAATATTCAATTTTATATGAAAATGTGAATCCGACTTATCACTTAATAATATTTTAAATAATTTTATTAACTATACTTTTATAGTAGCGACACCTAGGCTTTATAACAATAACTATGTCAATTCTTATTAAGCATGTCCGCAGAGATAGTACGAATTTCATACTAATGTTTCTAGATGGAAGCACAGTACAGTAATAGTGTTATGTATAGGTACTTATGTTATACGCGTAAAGTGGGTATGGCAAGAATGTTTACAACCTACGCAATCAACAACATTGTATTATTTAATTTGCGGTTATCAAAAGTGATCGATTTAACAATGAAACAAATTCAATTTAACTTTACTATTATACATTTTAGTGATTTTATTTTGTTGTTTGAATCAAATATAATAAACAATACTGAATATTTATGTTTACCTGTTACCATTTTAATTTCAATACTTTGTTTTTTTATTATTAAATATTATTTAATAACAAATAATTCATGCTTTCTAAAAATACTTTTTTATTCAAAAGCCTTAACAAAAAATATCTCGATATTATGCATAAAGATTGAATAAGTGTTTTTCAGCATTCAGGAATTCCAACTAGGAATGTGGAAGATATTTTAAATAATAATTAAAGTTCCTGATGGGAACTTAAAATGCTTACAACTAGAGCGATATTTTAAAGAAATAATTCGGGATGCAGATAACTGATGCTGCATTTAGTTGCATATGTTCAAAAAAATCCTATTCTATTTTCAAAACCATTCCATTTTTTGCATATTACTTCTTCCTAACAAGGTATTAAGTTTTCGTTTAAATGCCTAATTAAACTTACTCTTGTACACTTTAGCGTAAAAGTTAACGAAATGTCAATGTATATAATATAATACGCAATATTTTCTAAAACTATAGATTTAACAATGTGTAGTATTTATTTATCTTACTCAATACCTACTATATTTTTATATAAAAAATAAAATAAAAATGATTATTAAATGATTCGATAGCATTTATTTCAATGATTTTTGTTCGATCATGCATGTATTTTCTTTTAACGTTTCCTCGCAGGCTCGATTTATTATAAACTGGAATAAATGTATTAAACGCATTAATATTATTTATAATAATGTTATCATTATTAATTACATTAAAGTATGTATTTAAAAAAACCCTCGCATAAAAAAATGTTTTCATACGAGTGCAACCTTGTTGCGATTTTGCGAATGATTTAAGTAAATTGCGAATATAACAGAGACAACCCTATTCCGCCAAGTTCCGATTTCCGAATCCGAAGTTACCGAACGCACTAGCTCTACCCGGCGGTGGCGGTCTTCTCGCTTGATCATGAGCACAGTGCGTGGACAACTAAAATAGATTTTGTAATATTTTTATAATTTGTGACGTATTAACAAGGCAAACGAACTTTACACAACGGTTACCAAGTTAAACATTACAGTAGTTTAACTAACAAAAATTGTGCAGTGAAAAAAAACATTGTAATGTTTAAATCTTTGTTCGACTCTCTGATCACTCAGGCCAGCTGTCAAGAGGTGGGTAAGTTTTAATCTTTAATCGGCTTTTTCCTATTAGAACATCCGCATAATTTAATGTTGAACTGTTATCGGTTATCGATATGCGGATTTTTCGTTTATTTTTATATCAAGAACGCCCTTGAATCTGTGCCCTTGAAATTTGCTGTAACGTCAAAGATGCGGTCTTCTGGTATGCAGACAAACAGAAACAGATAGATATTACAATTGATAGCCATTGTGGGACATTTAGATTTAAATAAACAGTTATTAGCACACGCTATGTGCTGGAAAATGCTGTAGTAACTCAAACATAGTGTTAGATAATCAACCGACCTAACCTTTTTGACCTTAGTCGAAAAAAGCTTAGAATACAGAAAAAAAACATTGTTTACAGTAAAATTTAAATAAGATGCACTAGGATATCCTTGACTTACCTGAGATTCGTACATCAAAGGCTTTTCTTTTTTTTCTAAATGTGGAATATGTCAGTCTTGGTGAATGATGAAAATAATATGGCCATGCGAGATATTATGTATATTGCTTGAGCATACAAGATAATAAATTCTTATCTGTTACGTCAACCGTTTCAATATTCATCAATTCAGTCCAATTTGAGTCTTTGGTAAACGACAATGCCTTTTCTACGGGTAACTTATTTTTTTAAATTGTTAAACAAATGTTGCAAAGGAAATATTGCTTTATATGTTCTTTAATTGAATACATGTGTTGTTTATTATGAAGATAAATAGTGATTGTAGTGTGTTCCAAGTTTAAAATTGTTTTTATTTCGCAACAGCAAAATTGGATTTTATGCATTAATTTGTGGTAACTGGTTGTATATTAATGGTATCATTTGAAGCTTTAAGTGTTTTATTTGTGTATGATAATGTTACTTTGTGTATAAACTGGTAATGAAATGTTATTATACAATGGAGGTTACAATGAGCACCCATATAAATTGAAGTTTAATATTTTGAATATTGTTATATACATAGTTAAAATTATCTTTGGGTTAAGTTGTGTCATATCATGCATTATGGGTATGACAGATAGCTTATCTTGACCCAATGCCATAATACTTTGCGTTTTTGTTGTAATAGTTTAAATTTTTTTTTTAGCTTTATGTAAAAACAAAGTAATATTAATAATTATGCTAGAGCCGACTGTATAACTTCTAAATTCTGTTATTTTTCGTCATTCATAGTCTCCCAGCACCTTGCTCTATATTAAGACTATGCTAAATCTTTCACTATTTTGAAACTGTAAGGTTTGTTCATCTAATTTCTCTACATCAGGACAGTATGTTAGATATAATTGTTACCCAAGGATAAACATTAAAACACCTATACCTAGTCAAGATATATATTTATTGTTAAGATGTCTACATGACTGCATGTTAAGTTCCGTTCCCTACAAACAGAAAACCATACCAGGGCTAATGAGGGGCAGATACATTTGTCACAATATATTGATATTAATGTCCCAATTCAATAAACTACTACTACCAGATTTTTCCTCAGGTCTACAATACATTCCAATAAATTAAGTAGCTTTATGTTTATTCCATATGTTTTTTGGATCAAATCCATGACAGGAATAAAAAAATATACAAATTTAGTATTTTAACTCTTAAGTGGTGGAATTTCCGAAATTCCTTTCTTACTTTTCAAATTTGCAATATAAAGAAGCTATCTGCAAAAGATTAGCATTCTGGATTCAGCAGTTCGGCTGAGCGTTCTCTCTGGGTTTGTCTTATACATACATAGATGAATTTTTTTCTTTACTTTTTAATGTCCATTGTACCATATGCATTATACATATTGGCCACCCAACCTTTATCTAAGTTATTATACTGGGAACTCCTATTTTTCATATTCATGTAAAAGATAATCTTGTATGGTAAACTATATCTATAGAGATTAGTAGATGGAAAGTCCATTAGACGAATTGAGACTTTGCTTAGTGTTGCAGTAGCTGATTAGATCAATGATGATTATAACTTTATAGGGGAAAAAAAAATGAAAATGTTTGAGTTACTATTTTGTTTGTCTGAACACATCAAACTCTGGAACTTCGAGTTTAATTTATAATCTTTACCAATATCATACGACATTAACTGAGGAAGCTAAGCTTTGTCACTTGACACTACAACATCATATTGGTCAATGATAACCTATGTAACTCACAAAGCTGCACAAAGGAAGTATACAAGAGCTTACTCTATCAGGCTTTCACATATATATATGTGATCGCACAATAAAAAGTTCACAAATATTACATTGAATGTCTAAATTTGTCATTAAATCTATATTGAATTGAACCAGCATCAGAACTTAGACTTAGAGCATTCCTGAAAATACATTTAAAAAAGAATGCTATATTAATCTCCATATTTTTGTTGGCAGGGGGCTGGGTATTTGAAACGGGCCAACACCGACCAACTACATGATATATTTCTGCAATACGCCACAGTAGACAAGAATGGCGAGAAATATATTACCAGTGAGGATTTTGTCAGGAAGTTCCTTGGATTGTTTGATGAAGGTAAGTCAAAAACCATATATGCTAATCTTACTGACAGCCCTTAGGATTAATAAATTGAAGAGGTAATTGGCTAGCCACATTGTTAAAGGAAATTGCTTCTGGCAATAAATGGGAAATATGTCCTTGAGTGACGAATATTTCTAGATACAAGAACGTCCCTGTTGGAGACTCCTTCTGAGGTGATGGGGAATACTAGGGACACTGGTGGAGCTGAGGGCTAGGTGTACCTAGGTTTTGACCTAAAGAAGACAGTTAAATAGAGAAGGCATATTACAGAAAGGGTCTGACCAGTAGTAAATATCGTAAAGATGAATTGATTTGTGGACTATAGATAAAATTTAACATCAGAATAACTGCATTCATATTTACATCTCCTATTGCCAAAATTGCTAAGCTTTTTACATAGTAAAAGACAATTTGATAATTACACAAAAAAATTATAAAAAATATTGAATTGGTTAGTTGACATACAATTTATGCAAAATTTGAAATTAGTATAACAAAAGTATAATAGTAATTTTATTATCTATGTAAATTACATTTTTTAACTCAACTTTTTTTCACTTGAAACATTTAATACATATCAGATAAGTAAAATAATAATGTAGCTTTTGCAGGATTAATATGTTATTCTATAGTGTTATGGAAATCGTAAACAGGCCATAGTTAGTGGTCACTGCTGCCCATAAACATCTTTAACTAATTCTATGATCCCTACCGGAAATCAATCAGAATGCATTGCTAGATTTAAGGACTAAGATTGAAAACCTCAAATGTGAATTTATCACAAGCAAAATTTTCTTTAATAATTACTGATTAAATTAGTAATTATTGGGTAAGCACCCTAGGTTTGAGTTTTACACACAGGTCCTTGCATAGGGCAAGCACAACACTTATAAAATGGTGAAAATGACATGGAAACTCATGTCAATAGTCATTACTGATTAACTGGTAGCAATGCATCTGAGCTTTAGGTTTTAGATACACCTCCTCACGCCGATAAGCAAAACATACAAAATGTTGAAAATTACATGGAAACTTACTGGAATGTAGTTTCTTCACATTGTGTTCCTTTACCAGGAAGTGAAAATAATCTTTTAATATGAACACACATACCACAAAATAATATTAGGCTGGTAATATGGTGGGTAAGATATAATTTAATGTATATGTATCTTATGAGAATGTTTAGTTATTTTTAAAATTGAATCTTTATAAAGTATAAAAATTATTAACATATTACCTTCTTACTCCATTGAACCAGTAATGACATACTTGCTGCTTCCCAGATATCTCCTTACAAGTGTGAGAGTTATGAAGCATAATATGAGTACAAAATTTGTACCGCTTTCGTGATGATGGTATGATAACAAAATATGTTTTGATTAGTTATAAATCAATTTTAGCATACAGGCAGTTTATGTAGAGCAGTGTTTCCCAACGTGGGACCCACGCCCCACAGGGGGGCGATTAGTTAATTAAGGGGGGCAATTCAAAAATGAACTTGACACGATTTTGATCCTTTGGCTGTGGGTTATTTAAATGCAATG
>DWON01003485.1:0-17952 GCA_018251015.1 Phocides pigmalion okeechobee
AACAAACAAACAAACAAACAAACAAACAAACAAACAAACAAACAAACAAACAAACAAACAAACAAACAAATAAATAGTGTAAAGAGTGCAGATTTAGAGATGTACACTTTTCCATTTTTTAACTTGATTATTACGTGTACTTTGTTTGCAAAGTAACAGTACCTTCATATTAATTCAATTCAATATCGGTTGACTTAAAACATCCCTAATATTATGTAATCGGTGTAAAAAGTTAGAATCGATCATAAGTTTAACAATTGTAGTTAATAGTAAGTAACAATCGTCTTCTGTAAAATCGAAGTTTTAAGATGTCACACTCTCGTCCGAAATAGGTGAAATGTGCCAAACACACAAATGTTGTGCAATGTAGGGCCGTTGGTACCTCCCCGATCGAACTAATTCTATCGTCTTGGAGGCTAATATAACAAACAGAGCAACAAACAATAAACTTTATTTTATAAAGCGAATTTAAAAATATTATCGATGTTCACCAAGGCTCTTAACTAGACTACCGCTTTCATTAAAACTTTGTAATTGCACAGTCTCCATTCAAAGTTCTTAAGATGCAAGTTAAATTAAATCTAGAAAATTCCGCCTCGGGGATTGTTACTTCGAAGTTGATGCTAGTTTTGCGTTTAAGTGTTAACTTTGACTTGTAACATCTACATTTTCATGAAGTTAACGTTTAAAAAGCCTTTTGTGATTGTGTCGCTTTGTTCCACACAGTAATAAATCTTAACCCTTTGACTGCCAAGCTCATTTATTACATCGGGTCAGCTTTGCGGGAGGCGGCACTAAACGGGAGCTGTATTCTTTAGACTGAGGATGTGCCGACAACTAAAAATATTGCATTATTTTTAGCGTCCGTGTGGCATCTATGAATACACAGACGTTATGTCCGCTCCCAGTCTTGTAGCGCCGACGTAAATACAGCATTTGTGTTCGCCAGCACTCTTGTTCGCCCGTAATCCGTACATATTTGTACGTACAACACAGCTGTGTACAAGCAGCAAGCAGTACACAGTAGTGTTGTACGGCGCAGGGAAAGTGTTAAGGGAGTTAGTCGCGATTATAATTTCACTTGTTGTCCTCCCCGGTTTCACGTGCGTTTAAACCTATTTATCCGTTCATATGAATAGTAGCATGACGTCACGTAGCCTTAAACCGGCCTCAATAAGTGATGCGACAAATTGTAAAAGATTATTTTAACATTTGACGCGTAGTTCCAGAGGTTAGCGCATTCATACAAACACACAATCAAAAAAAACTTCAGTTTTATAAAACTAGTCCACATACAACACAGTTCTCGTAATCCACCGTTAAGCAGCTATTTTGTTTCGGTTGGAGAGGTGCGGTTGCTGACTACACTTGAAATCGAGGCGACCATTTTAGTCCTGAGAGGTGGGAACGCATCTATGCACGAACCACATCCTTCACGATTCGTCGTAAAATAACTCTTGTCTTTCGGTTGGAGAGATGCGGTTGCCAGCTATACTTAACTCTGAGGGACTATCTTAGTCCTCAGGAATATCGACCTTTTTCTCGGGAATACGCTCTAAGGAATAAGCACGAGCTCAGATAGATCTACAGTCCTGTTTAGGGTTGTATGTCTCTGTCAAGCAGTTGCAGGGACTACTTACCATAAGGTGGCCTGCATGCCCGTTTGCTACTCTCCCTGCATTAAATATATCATAGTCACTACATTCCATTTGTGTTGAAGCCTGAAAGAAAATGCCCGCGACCCATGATCACTTCAAAACCTTTTGTGGAGCAAAATCAGACATTCAAAACCAGTTTAAACTTTCCATTCATTGTCGAGAACCTAACACAATGAACTGAACTCAACACAATGAGCCGAACTCAACACAATGGACGCTCTAGTGCCGTGCAAATAACATCTCCGTTCATGATTCGTTACGCAAATTAACGGTCACCGTAAGTGGACTTTCGCAACTCTGCTGTATCGCTTTCTAAACAAAGCTTCTTTGTTCCAAATTTGAATTATGACCCTGAATTCAACGTTGTTTTTAACCGACTACGGTGAACCAGACTGCGAAGGTTATGATTTTGACCGGTTTATATGTATGTGGGTATGTTTGTATGTTCATTTTGAAAAATGAGACTATATATATTTAAGACAATTTCATGAATTTAAAAAGAAAATAGGCCAATACTTAAGGAGTTATAATAAAGCCAGTATATAGATTATTGTCATTTCAAATTTTGTATATGAAAATCCAAACAGAAAAAACTCGTTTTTTTAATATATTTCTCTCTATACAGACTAATTTTGAAAATAGCTGTATCGAAATTGAAGAGCCATACATTTCAAAATAGAAGGGATAATGATTAAGTATAATTTATCCGGAAAGTATTTAGTCTCTACATAATAACTATGAAAATGGCCTTTAAATATTTAATAACTTCATCACCATATCAATCAAATGTTCATTTAGATAACCCATATTTGCCCAGACGATATTTGTCTGCCATAAATACTAAATATCGTTAATCAAGTTTTCTCTCTGACGTCGTTCAGAAGGAATAAACTAAGTCATATAAATCCTACTAATATTATAAAGGCAAAAATATATGTATGTATGTATATTTCGTTTTGAAGTCAAAACGGCTATACTAATTTTGATAAGTTTTAATATAAAATAGATGAGACCTTCGAGAGGAGCACGGTTGAAATGGGGATTTTTTCTACCGAAAAATAATTATTTAACATAGATTTTTGATGTAGTGTAAATAAAAACTAACCTTATCTTTCTTTCTCATTCTCTTCTACATACCTGACTCCCCCAGTTTTTTACTGCTTCTCCTTTTCCATAGCATGTTGGTTGGATGGATGAGAAAGAAGAAAGAGAGGTTGGATAAGTCCGTCAATTGAATACCAAGCTGTGAAATATCTAGCTGAAACTAATAAGTAATAACCACCTAAAATAGGAAATAAAAACTAAGTATGAGACACAGAAGACAAACATCTATTGTCTCATATTTTATTCAATAAAGAATTTTTAGAAAGATACTTTGGAAATGTATTTGGAAATTATTATTTAAAATTATTAAATTTGGAAATTATCTTTCAAAAATATTTTTTTAGAATTACATCCCGACGGGGTTAAAGAAGGTTGAGAAATGAATTGTCGTGATATGAACTTTTGCACGATTGCGGCTGCGGGCGAAACATACTAATATCATATATTTTTAATTAATCTTGCAGAAATAAATCTGTAATGCTTTAGCTGTTGCACGATTTCATGACGACGTGTATTTATAATACTTGAAAGCGGTGTATGAAGTGTAATAAACTGTTATATTTAAATTAATTAATTCGAAGGAATTGTTGAGACCTATTTAATCGGTCGACTGACCAAACTGTGGATCGAGACGTAGAGGACATTGTATCAAGGATTTTCATTTTTATCTTAGAAGGTTAGCAAATATATTTGATGGTTTTTTTTTTGTTTATTCATTAAAATCAGATACGAGTCCATATAAAATTGTTAGCAATTATTTTATAAATACGTTAGTATTAATATAATCTAAATTTAGCGTACATTAAATATTATCGGTCTGAAATGCATGTGGCAGACGCTCCAGTATGTGACAACATGACAATTCACTCTGTCCAGTAAGTTAAGTGAGATACGTTGCTTTTTTGAAAATTATGGTACATTTTTTCACGCAAGAAATTAGTGTAGTGGTGATACCTACCACGTCCTTTCTACCATTTACCTAAAGAGAACATATAGAAATAATTAAAAGGTTTTTGCGTCTGTTCGTACATTTTAAGGCCTGTTAGATATTCTTGTGTCGTTCGTAGTTAGAATATACGTCACTCGGCACAGTTCATTTGTGACGAGGATATTTATTTTTTTTATCCCTCGCTAACTTTCTATTTATGTAATATCTGATTGAATGAGATGGGTGTTTAAATAGTCTTTTTCCAGTGAAATTCGGAGGTAAAAACGATATAATCTTTGTATATTTTTAACCCTTAGAGTCCCCCATAACAAAGTTATAGCTGTGCACGAAATCATACATAGTTTTATGTACACGTATCTCTTCAGGCATGATTGCAAAATGAGTAACTTGTTGCAGGTAAACTATAAATTTAAATTGAATGATTTCATAAAAGCGCGCAACTCGACAGCCAAATGAGGCTCTGAATATCGACGAAACACTTAAGCTTAAAACATTCGACATTTATTCATGGACATAATTATTGAGATTCACATATATTAAAATGCGGCATTTTTATCGACGACTAGCTTACGCCCGCGATTTTGTGCGCATGTACTTTAGATTATGCTATGATAAGTGGTTAGGCAGTAAATCTACTGTAGCTATGTACCTTTACCTTATTCGACCCCTTTTCCTTTGCCTTCATCCGCCAACATCGTGCTATTCGCCCCATTTGTTTCCGTCCCCTCGTCAGCTTCTCTTATCTCATTCTCTCTATCGATTCCCCTTCTTTAATGCTCAACGAATTATCCATTTTCATCTCCCAGTCATCACTATTCGTCTCCATCGAACTCTTTAACCAACCCCTTAAAGTATCCCATTTGTTAAAAAAAAACATTTATGTATATAGAGGCGTTTAATACTCCTTTTCCTCCACATTAATCCCATCTACCCCCATCCGCCACCATCGATCTCTATTCACCCCATCTGTTTTCGTCCTCTCATCCGCTTCTCATATCTCATTCTCTATCCATTCACCCTCTTTAACACTCAATTAACCTTGAGCTAAATCCCATTTTCCAACCATTGGTCATTTGAATCCCCCAAACGTCACTATTCGTCTCCATAGAACTCTTAAACCATCCCCTTATAGTGTTCGATTTATTAGAATTCGATAATAATTTGTATATACACGTGTTAAGTAGACATATGTACTATACCAGAAGCCTTCGCGAGACTGTACTCCACGTCTTACTCAATTTTAATTACGATCAGATCGGATCTGTTGTAATGCATAAAGGACAAACAGACAGAGGCACATTTTTATATACACAGCTTAATCACCATACGCTCAATTTACGATGTGGTCGGTACTTGATCGGTATTTTAGCATTTAAGTACCAAGGCACATACAAAAAGTCGCGTTGAAGTATACATGGAATTAGACAAATATTTGTCGGCGGTTTGTACTGTACGTGATGTTTTACCACGTAGATTTTACGTAAACACAAAAAATGTTAGTATTCGCTTTTAATTTTTCTGTTCTACTAACTTTGCGCCACGGTTTCACCCGTGTTTAAAAATCTGAACCACCACGCGCTTGGCTATTTGGTAAAGACATACCGAGTGTCCCAATTTAGTCCTCAAATTTTTTCAAACAGTTTTTCAGTTTTTTCAAATCCAATCAAGAATCAAAATCAAAATAACGACTTCTCCAAATTACATACGTATTTATTATTGTATTTATTTTATCAGGACAATGTTTCTATAAAAAGAAGGTTTTTTCTTTTATTGTTTTCTCTCTATATGTAAAATCTAAAAATATGTAGTATTTATGATAAAACTTTTGTATATTAATTGTCATTTTATTTCTAAGCGGAAGATTATGCCTCATGGTTTTCATAACACACCACCCGTGCAAAGCCGGGGCGGGCAGCTAGTAACTATGCTAACATGAAATATGTAAGATATGGAGTTATGTCATATTTATGTTTTCAGGACGATTTCCTCCTCCGACATTACGACAAAGGTCCCTGCAAGAACAAGCTGGGACACTCGCGCGCCTCCGTTCTGTGGCATCGCGCGCAGGTATTTCTTTTATTATTTTTTTATTTATTTCAGGCGACGAGGTCCATAACATAACATATATATCTTACATTAGTTTTTATTTATCAACATTGACATCATTTTTAACACGCGTTTATTAGCTTGGGTTATGTGTATATATACATATGTATGTATGTTTGTTTGTTGTATGTAACGGATTCTTTTGAAACTTTGCACACGTATCAAGGATCAATGACAATGCAATAACATGGAATATAGATAATAAAATAATAAAACTAAAAAACACGCTTTTATGAGAACTCCAACCAAAAGAAGTATAAATAAGAAAACAAAATGGGATGTAAAAAAGCGTGACGTGTTTTTTCAGCGATCTATTGATATCCTCCATTTAAAAGCCTGATTTTATTTACTCCGATCGGGTGGTTTCCGAATCCGCAATCGTTCTCGCTTTGTGAATTTTGCATAGTTTGCTGCGTACCTGAGGATTACAGCGTGATGTTACATGACCTAAAACTTCCTTGATTAATGAACTTTCAAGTAGAAATTTTTTTTTTATTGTAAAATCGCTGTAAAGTCCCATAAAGTAGCGGATTTATGTAAAGGTATCGGTTATTAAATAAAATATCGGTTTTTTATGTGAGAAGTAGGAAACGAGCAAGCTGCTCTAAAAATATGCGGGGTAATAATTATTCTGTCATTGTAGACTTCGGTCTATCTGTTTGTTGCGTTGTGAAGCTCTCAAATTTGAGGCGTAGTGGTGGAGAAAAATTTAAGTATTTCTTCGTTTTAGTTCCATTTTCTAATGTTCCATTGAACTGTTCAAAAAGTGTTCGTTGGTCTTGTCTTGTTTCGCAAGAGCGCGTCATTTGTCCCTTCATTCTTCTTCCCACTCTGGCGCATCCCTCATCTCTTTCTTACTATCGATGTAACAAAAAATGTTAAGTAAAGTACCGCAATAAATTAGTGACAACCGCACCGAAATTGGCCCCGAATAGACATGCACGTACAACCACAAACACAACTGAAATCCCATCTGAGCTCAAACGTAGATGCGTTACTACTGCTGACGACTAAGATGGTCGCCTCGCTTCAAAGTGTAGCCGGCAACCGCACCTCTCCAACCGAAACACAAGTAATTTTTTAGGCTATTTTAATCTTATACTCTCAATTTCAATATATGCATATGCATGTTTCATATTTCTTGTGATGTTTTTAATTAGAAAGCCTTTTTTTCTATTTTGAGAACCCTAACCATAAGTATTACAAATACATCATACAAGATTCAAGGCTGCACCTCAGTTAAGGCTTTCTCACGTTCAAACCGTGCTTTGATTCCCAATTTAACCATTAAATTTTAAGGATGAGAAAATGTTAATTTAATTGCCACAATAAAAATGTAATTAATATTTCTTAATATTTCTGGTACTATAATATCGTTCCTCTAAGTTGCAATTAAAATTAATTTTGCAATTCAAATGTTTAAAGTAAATAATTTTATTTTAATTTAAATACTACGTAGTTATCGGGTTGTATTGTACTTGTGTACCTAATTATGTCGCCATTAAAATTTAAAATGTATTTAAGTAATTCGTAAATTTTAATGGAATTACCATAACCAGTAACGAAATCGGTAAATTTTTCACGTGATAGAAACTATGAAAAAACTTTCATGACAAATATTTCGACCGAATTTTGTCATGTGTTTTATGTTAAAGCAGCATGATCATGTTGAAACTTAATAATGCAATACACCGGATATTAAGTAGTCGCAGCCCATAGACATCCACGTACTACCACAAACACGACCGAAATTCTATCTCAGCTTGAAAGTAGATACATTGCTACTCTAGATGGCCTGAGATGGTCGCCTCGCTTCAGAGTGTAGCCGGCAACCGCACCTCTCCAACCGAAACACAAGTAATGCTTTACGAGTAATCATAAGGGCGGTGGTGGTACTTCCTCAGTCGAATTACAGTTCTACGTTGTAATTCTTAGGTATAAAGGACACAATCTACTAGTTGATTTTATGCTTAACAACCGCAGAACTATGTTTTCCACAGAACCCTTCGCTGTGCAAGTCACACACTTGGCAATTTTTTTATTTGTCATTGGTATTTTTTGTATGTTTTTTTGTTTAATGATGTATTTAATACACAATACATAATGAGTCTTTATCGCTATTATTATATTCAAATAATAGTTTTAATTGCTTGTATTGTTTATCATAAATTGCGATAGCCTAGTGGTGGTACTACAGATGTTTGGCGTTCAAATCTTGAACGTGATATTTTTTGATTTATTTATGTACTAGTAACCCGGCTCGACTTCTCTCGGGTAATGTATTTACTTACATTATTTTTCTTTCATACATGCACCCAGTCATTACCTGGTTGCAACAACTCACATTTAGAAACATATATTTCGAACACCAACTGCATTACTATATTGAATTTCGTTTCCCATCCAATTTACAAAAAAGACTTATGCACCAAAACCTTTCGCAGGGATCACTCTACCTGTTGTTGAAAACTGCGAAAATCCATCCAGTATTTTTGATATGGACAGACAGACGCGACAGGGAATTTTGTTTTATAATATTTACAGATTGGAATTTAATTATTACTTGGTGTAACGGTGAAGAAAATCGTCACGAGGAAACTTGCATGCGTGAAAGTTCTCCTAATGATCCCAAATGTGTTTGAAGTCTACCAATCCACACGTGACCAGCGCGGTGGAGTATGGTCTTACTCTTATTCTGGTAGAAAACCAATGCCCTGGAAATTCCCCAAGTCTGAATAGCGCCCGCCATTATGTAACATCTTAATTAACACAATGTTATCATTGTGCCGGATTTGTGAATTAATTTAGATATTTTAAGAAGTAGCTAAGTCTTTATTTAAAAAAAATTATATAATGCCACGAATTATACGTTATCTTGTACCGCAGACTTACTGTAAATATGTAATTTAATAACGTAAATAAATATATGTAGATTTTTTGCTTATTTACCTTTTATATATTAAAACATGGTTGCGTATACATAGGATTAGTTAGGGTAGAAAACTTAGTAGACAATGTAAAACTATCGAGACGGGCGCGGCATCTATACTTTGCATCTGTATTTAATATGCGTCATGATCTTAATTTTTTGGATTTAGAACGTAAGAGAAAATGCAAACCTATCGAGACGGGAGCGGCAGCGCTGCAATGTTGATGCCAGTATGCGCTTTATTATTAGTACCGAAGCTCAATCTCAAAACACAGCGACATGAAAACGGGGGGGGGGGGGGGCGGTGAAAAGGGGACGCCCTGTCTTTTTTACTTCAGTCTTGCATAAATAATATCAAGATACAATAATCAATTCATCAAATTATCTTTTTAATTTAGTTTTAACACAAATCAGCAATGAATTAATTTTATTCAATTAATTAGTTAACTTAGCATAGGATAATCAAATTTGTTTTTATTGAATTATATATATATTTAATGAAAATAAATATACCTACAATATACGACTTTTTAAAAGCGGCACTCTAACACACATAAATAATAATATTGAATCATCACAACGTTATAATTAAAATAATTGTAAATAAAAACGTTGCATGCAAAAACAATTTAAAGCGAACGGTGCCGCAAGCAAAGCTATAAAAATATTTCAAGAGTTATATAATTTGCATATAACAAAATTGCTTACGAAATATTATATTATTATAAATATAAGATAAAATACACTGTTATTTACATTATGCTTGCATAAAATAACATGTATGCTTGAATATATTATGAACATGTTAAAAGTACACTAATTAGAATGTTTTCGTTGCAGTTTAAATCTTAAAGGTTACTTACAACGCCATCTTTTGCCAATGTGTTGTAAACTTGCGTACGTTACCGTGTGCGTATAGCACCATCTATCGGTAGGCTGTATAGTGTATTGTCGTTCATTATTATCGCAAGTCCATATAGCGACATCGATTGTTGCGTTGTAATGTGACAATTCTAAAATACTTATAGCGCCATCTATTGGCAATGCAGCCAAACTAGCCATTTACGTTTGTGACTGGAATTATACGAAAAATATGCACAAAAAATGTATTAAATGTCCGACTTTCAGATAATGTAGACTAGGTTTAGTCTTCAATCATGGTACGATCGACGGTAGTTTAACATATAATGATTTGGCGAACATAAAGAATAAGTTTTTTCTTAGATACAGTTTGAACACATGACCGTCATTTTAGATTTCACCGCTGTTAATTAACATTTTGAATGGCGCTCATATATTGCTTTGAGTCAGCATTGCGGGAGGCGGCACTAAGCTGGAGCTCTTTCCTCTACACTGGAGATACGCCGACAATTCGCAAACATATTGTATTTCTAGCATAAGTGTAGCATCTACTAATACACAGACGTAATATCCGTCTTCATTTTTGTAGCGCCGGCGTAAACACATCACTCGTGTTCGCCCGTGATCCATACAGATTTGTATGTACAACACAGGTGCGTACATACCGCAAACGCTTTTCACCAAGTTATACACATAAATTGTGTATCACGATGGGAAAGTGTTAAAAGGGGATTGAGAGTCATGATGTTTTTTAAGAGATTACCAAATACCAAAAAACAATATCGTTCAATTTGCAGGTGGTGGGTATTTTCGCCGGCTTCGGGCTGTTACTGCTGGTCGCCAGCCCTTTGCTGCTTCTGGCTGCACCATGCATCGTCTGCTGCAAATGCAGGTAAAATTTGGACACTATTCTTTGTCCAGTGCTAACTGTACCCGTGTATTCCCCGTTCAATTATGTTAGTGGATGTTTCAATTATGTTATGGAATGTGTATTTTTATGCTGATCCAAATTTTTTTTATATTTATGATATTCATAGATCGTTTGTTACCTTACTATACTTTAATTATACCTGACATAAACTACAGTCATTTTTATCGTAAGTCAATTGCTATGTCTTAGTGGAAAAACTTGTGTATTAGGCGGCAATCATAGTTCTTTAGAATAGCAGCGCTTCGTTCGATTTGAAATGTTTTTTTGTTTAACACTTAAAACATAGCTAAAACGTTTCCCTTCGTATTTGCAGACTCTGCAATCCCAATACAAAGAACTTGGAGGAAGTCGACGAGATCGAGAGCATCAGCCCCGGACGTGAAGACGACGGTGACGAGATCACACGCGCGAGGTACCTCTCCGACTGACGCACGAAGTTCTAAAACCACTTTGGACTTACATACGAATAAGTGTCAATTGCCCGTGTAGTTACTTTAACAAGGACGAAGTGTATGCCTCGATAGTCCCCACTTGGGACTACATAGGGAACATAAAGGGACTATCTGTTGACATTTGATTGAAGTATTGATTTTGATGACATTTATAAGAGTCAACGTGGGGCTATACGGGACATCAGGGGCCATTTGGCGTAACACCTCGTTGGGGCATTGCCACAAAGAAATGTTAAGAAGTGAGACTCATGGAACTAATCTGGGGCTAAGTAGGGAATAAGTGTACGTCGAGAACCATATTTGAGGTAACTTCGACGTTTATGAAATTTAGACTCGTAAAATTTAATGCCTTGTTAATATAGCCTTAAACGGTTCGCGAATTGATTGTATTCAATTTGTAACATACAAGCAAATACTGAATAATGGATGATCGATGTTTAAGACGCAAACTGTTATATTGTAATTGTTTGTTCGTGACCTTACGTTTATAGAACTTGTTGATTATTCATTAAAGTGTTGATGTTCAATGAACACTTTAGATGACACTAAAGTTTTTTAAAATTATTGTAACACTACATCCACTGGACCCAAATAGACCTTTGGGGCAAATTGGGGCATTGGGGCAAAATGGGGTACCAGAAGTAAATAACGTTTATAAAATGATAATTGTGCGTTGATGTGTTTGTGATTGTTCAGTTATCATAATTCTCAATTTAAGTGCCAATAAAGCTTTGTACTGGCTCATGAGATATTGACCCATGGGTAAAATGGACATGAGAATGTAAAAATGTAATGGAAATTATTTTAATTATCAATGAACTATTTAAATGTTTGAAAATCCTCTTACGATCCAATATGTTTCTATAAATATTTCATATTATTGAAAATAACTTGAGTATCTAGTCGTTATGAGACTTAACAATATCAGAAATTCATCGTTTCTATTTTGTTAGTAAAATATCCATCACACTTATATAAATAAACTTTGTATACTTATCAGAAGATACTTATAATAATTATCAGAAGTTGATTGATCATATTAGGGTATATAGGATCCCCTGTGCTGTGGACATGCACAGACAAGCACAACCCAGACCCAGAATGGAAATCTAAATTCATCGTTCAGATGTCTGCTTGGCTGGGAATCGAATCTGGAACCCTCTGCATGCTAAGCTTACATTGGTGCCACGCGGACTTATCCCTTATTCTCCTGTAGTTGGGTATAAAACCCAAGTCCACCAAAGCAAACCAAAGTCCAAGTAGAATTAGGGTGTAGTCCCCTGGCTTAATGAGGTCGCTCACACGTCTCTGATAACTTCATGAGGAATTCTTCATCATCTGAGTTCCCTAATAATGATTCCCTAATATCAATAGACTCCAAAAATCTGTCTTTGTATTCAAACCTGGAGCTCTTTGTACATTGACCTTTCTGATAATTTAATTGAATCCGTGAAACAAAGTTAATTCTCTGAATTGTATAATAAATAAGTATAAATTTCAAAATATGCAACCTTTAATTTTTTTTATAAACCGTACACATTGCATATTAATTCAGAAATTTGAATACAATAGACGATTGATTTATAAATTACTAGCGAATGAAGTCATACTATGTAAATATTCAATCTGTGTGTTTTTATGTAACTTACATGGAAGTGTATTGATTGAGTAATTAATCATCTTCTACGTCCTATCTTTGCAATGCTGGGATAGGGTCATTTCGCAAAAGAAGGTCATGCTCAGAAAGGTCAGAGTATGAAGCGTCAGGTTCAAAAGGGTTATGCTCAGAAGGGTTGAGCTCAGAGGAGTCATACCACCATGCTGACCCAGTGCATATTGGTAAAGTTCACGCACCTTTGAGAGCTTACGGAAAAATTCCAGGCATGCAGATTCCCTCATGATATTTCCTTCACCGTTAGACCCAATGATAACTAATCTCTAATAGGCAAATAAACTCTGAAAACATCATGAGTTGTCATGTTAACAAACATGAAACTATGGCATGAATTTTTTTTGTCTCTATGGTGTCCTTCATCATTGATACAAGTGATAATTATTATCTATTATGCAATTTTAAGAAAAATAATTGGTGCCTGCCAGGTATTTGAACCCAGGACCTGCGTTTGTAGAACACAAACCGATAAGACATCACTGGTTCAGAATTACTGCATGATGATGACAGGTTTAATTCGAGATTGATGTCTCCAGAAGGATACAGCGGCTTCACTCAACACCGAGAGTATTTCAAACTACACAAATACTCTATCCAGTAATAACTGCCAATTTGACTATGCCACATGTTCTTAAATTTAAATATGATAAAAAACTGTAATCATTTATACATTTTAAATGTTAAAGTACTTAAGTTATACATAGTACATCAAGAAATAATTTTCATGGAATACAATTTATGTTTCAGTGTCAAGATGTGTGGGTGTTAAGTTTATTGTTATTTTAATAAGTGTATGTATATTACTGGTATAAGTGTATGTATATTACTGGTATAAATTATTTGTTGAAAAATATCTATTGGAACTACAATATAATCATTTTGATTCAAAGTGATTATATTGTAGTTCCAATAGATAATATCTATTCCCTATTAATTATCTAATATCTATTCCAATAAAAATATCTATTGGAACTACAATGTAATCATTTTGATTCAAAGTAAAGTTATTTAAATAGGGTAAACTCGTCTTAATATGTGACCAGGTTATGTAACTTGAGTCCGTGGGTTGTGGGGTATACCGATGATGTGATAAACAGGTTTTTGGCTAGGGTTGCAATATAGCAAAGTCCATAACTAGAACATATATAGAAACTCTTTCTTACAAACCATCTACGTTTTGTTTAAGAGAACAATTTGATTCACCTCTAGTATCCCGTTTTTATTCAATACAGTCAAATTATTGTTACAATTGTCAACTTGACTCATCATCATCACCATCATCAGCCTACAATAGCCCACTGCTGGATATGTCCAGAGGCCTATGGGCCTCTCCAACAGCACGCCACTGAGCTAGATCTTCATATTGTCTTTTCTAGCCACTTCCAGGTGCAGCCAGCTGTGAACTTGACTCCTTAATACGTAAAGTTTCCTGATAACTGCTATGGTTATGCATTTTCCCATAATATCTCCGTTCAAAAAACACTCTGTGTACTGAATTATGTGAATCCCATAATTAGATGAGTTTACCTTGCTACACTTAGTAAAAATTTGTATATATTCTGATTTATAGACAATATTATCCAAATCTACATTGATACATGTCTGAATAATATTTCATCTTTGAGTACAATTAAATATATTTCATAGATATAATGGGAGATCATAAACTGACAGATAACTTTCATAGATCTAAAGTGACGTATTAAATATTTGTGTACGATACATTCACTCTTTGTGCATGTCACTTTTTTCTCTAATATTTGTATTGTATCTTAATATCTATGGATGTATACATTGACAGATTTAACTTCATAGAACTAAAGACCTATTCAAGATATTTTCTTATGGTACATTATATATATCTCATTATTTTTTCGTAGAAATATTTGCATTGTATCTTAATATATTTATAGATATAGTGTTAAATCATAAATTGACAGATATGTTTGAAATATGTAAAGTTACCTATTCAAGATTTGTGCATATGATACTTTCTGTCCCTTTTGTAAATAAAAAAGAGTTAACAATCGTTTAGTTTAATAATATTTCTGTCTTCTTTAACTTTGTTGATTTGATTGGACGCTGAAAAAGATAGGAATAGTGTTTAACTACTCAATTGTTGGCTCTTTCTATTCGTAACACGGTAATCATTTGGTTACTTTTTCGTTATAATATTTGTATCGTTATTTTTTTTTATTAATTGATTGATAATAAATGGATTAAGAGGTCGTCCGTTTTCTTAAAGATCCGATGCTTTTATTATCTGTGACTTATTTAAAGGCTGGACTGATATATTCAAGTAAGATTAAATGAGACTGATGATTGGTATTGTCGAGCGAGTGGCTTCATATTGTATGGTATTTAATTTAAGAGCTTGAAAGTGAACGAATATTTCTATAACCATAACTGTTTTTAATCTGTGTTGACGTGTTTTCATTTTACGATTTTACGCAGGTTACTTAGTTTTTTTTTCTCTGAGCCCATAATTTTTAGAATAAACGTTGCCTTTCTTTCTTACTATAAAAGTGTAATTTATAGTGATAGCTCTTTTAAAGCCTGCTCTATACAAAGTACAAGCTGAATAGATATGAAGCGTGTTAAATAAACAAATTAAAACCTGTTGTCATGGTTTAATGTAATGCAAATGACTCATAAGTTTATTGTTAAAATACAGATATATATACCCTTTTTTTAATTATTTGTATATATTTGAAGAAAAAACAATATTTTAAGCAATATGATTTGGTTTTAATAACTTAGTTATGGTTACAGAAAGATATTATAAGATGTAGGAAATCCGTCGCATATTGTCTCGACAACGAATTGACAAGATTCGATAGTCAGATCGCTTAACTTCGCTGTTTAATATGCTTTTATCATTAAAAACACTTAAAGTAGGTACTTCATAAGTTAGTCGTTGCAAGTGGACTTACGGAAGATTTAATGTATGTACATTTCATTATTGAAAAGTGCGCGAGGCGCGGCGTTTTTAGTCTGTAATAAGTAGAGTTATCCTTAGTTATTATCGAATGGGTATGTAATAGGGTATTGCAGTTGGCAACACTGAAACAATTTCCCCGAATAGTTGTAAATGAATGAAACGAAAATAAATTATTTTGGAACAAAATTTACTTACACGAATAATGTAAATGTTTGATACGCTACGCATTTAACTCGATGTACAAATTTTTATCTAAATCTACCTAGACATTTAGAAAGAGAAAAATATATACTTATCATCTGTGTTGCCAACATGCACGTTTAAAATAAGACTCTGATATTTAGACAAGTGTGAGAAGAGTAACTGCAATGCAGTGTGAGACAATGCATATTATATTTATAACCTGTATTTTTTAATCCCCTGTGATTGGCCAGCATCACATATCGTTTCCATTAAATGAAAAGTCTGCTGGATTGTTTTTTAATTTTCTCGATATAAAAATGTTAAAACATAAATACCTATTAACCTATTTGTTTACTGTTAAGTTTGTCAGTATACAAATAGAGACTACTCTTTAAGTTTATGGCCTATCCTTACAGAGTATTTAAAAACTTTAAATCACGCGCTATTTCCTTCTGTGTTGGCGCACGGAGCCTTAACGTAATTTATAGGTAGAGTGTTAATATTTATGATTTTGTTGTAAATAAGAATTAATATTGTACTTAATAAACGAGGACTAGATGGTGTGATTAGGAATAAGTATCATTTTTCATGAAGCTACATTAATACTTTGAATAACGTGGCAATGTTTTGAAATTTATCCATTAACTTTCATGGAGATGATTGCTAGTGCTAGTGGAGTACACACAGCAGCAAAATACTCTTTGTATTTACAATGTAGATATGTGGAATTAATATTTACCCCGGTAAACATTTTGTATAATAGGTCGGGCAATCTAACTTTGGGAGTCTATTAGCCGATACGGGGACAGCAACGACACGCTGACGATCCGATACGACGACTCGTTTTACACGATGCCAATAACGGTTACGATCTGCGCCGGCTTTTTAAGCAGTATTCATTTACGCTTATACATACCTCAAGATTACGTAATTGTTAATTCAGACTGACTATCTGTCAGATTTGTATTTAAATATTTTGATCAAATAAATAAGTAAATAATCATTTAATTTACAATTATATGCGATATATTTTCATACATTTTTCTACCGCTGAAATGCCGACATTATACCCGAATCAGTGGAAAATCGTGTCATATATTTTTGCTTCTCCTTTGGTCGTGCCGATGGCGTATGGTACGGTCTGTACCGTACCGGCTAGTATATAGATAAACTCCCTTTGTTCAAGATTGTTACAGATAAAAAAATTGAAATGGCCACCATCCGATCCTCCATAGCTTGTCGTAGCAAGCTAGTTGAAGCATTTGTAGACTTAATCCAAAATTGTTAGTAGGTCTAGTGTAAGTTGATAGATAGATAAAATAAGTCCCTTGATCTATGATTATGAGGAGTGTCTATGATGTTCTATTTTTTGTTTCATTATGGTTATGTTTAATTATTTTCAAGGTTGGCACAAATGTAAAAATATTTATTCAACTACACTAGTTATTATAATTTGTTTTAGATATAAAATCATTGAATTGTTTACTTGTATTTGTTTCACTTTGTAGCTGAAAGAGCAGTCAATTTTCCAAACATATTTCAAATCAATCAGCTCATTTAACAATTCTATTTAGTTACGTTAAACTTTATTGTCGTTCACCTACATTTTATTTTCCGTCCAAATTAATTATGATCTTAGTTTAACTATTTTTATGTTTGTGCCTGATTTCGAGTCAAAATATTGTAAATATTAAAAAAGAAAAATTTATATTTTGTTATCAAATTGTATTTGTTTTTTTTTGTGTTTGACAAACAATTTTCCGTTATTCTAATAATATGAATGATTTAATAAAGATTTTTTGGATAAATCTCATTTATTTGTTTTTTTTTAATATACTACATAAAAGTTCTAATAGTTACTGGATATATAATACTAAACCCTATATACTTGTTTTTCAGAATAAAAATATAAAACTAGGATCTGAAGAAAAAATACAATGTTTTTTTTAATACAAATTTTATTTACATTTCTTCTAATACTACTTATCTATAAATCAACAATATTAACAGGTTCTTAATGGTATCTATGCATCACTTTCTTGTCAACCTATTAAAAGAAAGAAAAAAATTATTCATTAATTCTATGTAATTTAATTCACTTTGTGTCCATGGATACAAACAAATGAAATTATTACAAATATATTTTAGCTGTAATTTTCAGCATCT
>DWON01003486.1:0-17951 GCA_018251015.1 Phocides pigmalion okeechobee
CATGCATATACTCACGCGCATACCGACACATAATTATAATTAGAGATTTTTTATTTATTTTATCACTTTCATTGTCTGTGTGGAAGAGCGGGGCACCCAGTACACAGGTCTACAACCTCGTACAGGGGCCCTTGCCACTATTGTTAAGTTTAAAATGAATAAATAATTTTTTATTTTTTTTTTTTAATTATAAACGTACAAGGCGACGTATCTGAAGTTTGGTTGCAACGATAAAACTGATCCGTTTCTGCAAACAGTTGCTGTGTACTGCTTTTGTGATCTGGTTTGAAGGGTGATGTAAACGCACTTCTGAATTACAACACAACAATCTAAGCTACGCAAAATACGACGTACACTACACTGTAGTGTTTTATGTTAGGTAAGGAGCAAACGAGCAAGCTGATGTTAAATGGTCTCTGCAACTCATGGACATCTACGTCCAACCTCAAACACGACTAACGTCCTGCCTAACGTTGTGCATAGATGCGTTACTACTCTTGGGGACGGAGATGGTCACGCTTGTCATTGCAAACGGCAACCGGACCTATTTAACCGAAATACAGGCGTTGCTTGATACAAGAAAGCAATACAAGCAAAGTAACAAATATATAAGCTCAATCTTTAGATACTCATACAAGGAAGACGACCAACTTAGTATCTAAAATCACATTTCTTTAAACCCAACATAAGTATTGCTTCACGATGGATTATTAGATTGGAGTCTGTATGCATTATATCAGCCAGGCCACCAATTCACTGCTCGCCACCACCACACACTACAGCGACCATATCAAACCACTTTTAGTTCTGCCATAATTAAATTTAGAAGAACTTACTACACCTTTCCTCTGAAAATTTTAAAAAGTAAGTAAGAGTAGGAAACGTTGATTGTGATTGACTTCAAGCAGGATTCTAGTTATATATGGAGTTGGTTACAGATGTCTATGACTAGCAGTGACTAATTAACATCAGAAGTACTGAAAACTCCTCTACTATTTCTGTTTTAACCCCTTTAGTATTTTAAATACTAGAACGAAACTCTACGTAAAAGGCATACATATGGTAAACAAATAGAAATTATAATTAAAAATAAACTTGTTTATCTGTAACATGGGATCGAACCCAGGCCTCAGCTGACGCGTCAAGCGTACCATGACGTGAATCCATTGCGAAAGGCTAATCAGCAAACTTTATCAAAATGAAGTCAAAGTAATGTAGAGTTAGAAGTTTATTATTTTTACCGCATCTTTTATTGATTTTTATGAAACTTATTCAAACTTTGAATTTTGAGAATTTTATTGACGGCAACTACAATAAATAATTCAAATTCAAAATTCAATTTTTTTATGTCATTATAAGGTATTTACATACACTTAATGAACGTCAAAGGTACAAGGTAAAATCAGTACGTCGGCTTTAAACCCCCTGTTGGCTAAGGTTGACCGGGAGAAAAAAGCCGGCGGAAACACTCTCGGCACTCTTTTTACACCCCTTATTGATAAACATTAATTTAATAAATTAGTAATCATTACGAAAACATATATAATCATTATGGAATTTTATTAATATAGTTTTTAAGGAATTTTACTTCGATTTTATTTTTAATGGACTTATTTGTTAAATTAAATAAAATATATTTCATTTCTTTTGATTATTATTAAGTAGCAACTGAAAGTACATGTTCTATCAGTAGTATAAATAAGAAAGTGTATATATTGGTATGTTTCGTTTGAACTTCAAAACGGCTTAAACAAATTGAAACCGGTACAATCTTTGGTCGTACGTAGCTGTTGCTAACTTTGAAGACTAAGATGGTCGCCTAACTTCAAAGTGTAGCCTACAACCGCATCTCTACAACGAAAATAATAGAATTGTTTTAATGCGTATAAAGGCGGCAGTAGTACCTTGCCATACGAATAATTGTTCTATTACCTGTGAAAATATATATTTAAACAATCAAACCATTAAATACAACCAGTTAACAACCCTCGCAGGGGTGAACACCCCACTCATTATTATTAGCCTGGAATCGAATCCAGGCCTCAGCTGACGCTAACCGTACCGTGACGTTCGCGACAACAGCACATTTACACTACTAGTAGTTCGTACTCTACAAGACTATGTAGAGTTTATAGTTGCGTGATTGTATGCTCTAGCATAACAGTCTTGAGGCTCTAGAGGTCAATTCGAACTTAAAAACGCACCTTATTCATAAATTGTTGATAGTACTTTACGTGACTAGTCTTTTACGATATGAGAATATAATAACTATATATCTAATTTTAAACTGATATCATCGCGGAATCCATACATCAGTTGCATGGATCGTGGTCACGGCGAAACTGCGAGTTTAGCCGTGACCACGAGCCATGCATCTGGTGCGAATATCGGCAATTAAAGGCGTTAATCGTGAGTATCCATTATATAACATGATGATCTATATATCTCCCAAAACCCGTACTGGAAAATCAAACGTACAAGATACAATATGATTTTTTTATTGTGAAAGAGTAAGAAACGGGCATGCAGGCCACCTGATGTTAAGAGGTCACTGCAGCCCATGGACTACTCTCCGTTCCTACTCTTGAGGACTAAGATGGTCACCTCCAATAATGTGTATCCGGCAACCACACCTCGCCAACCGAAAGACAATACATGAAGAACATGTCGCTTTACGGCGGATTATGAGGGTGGCGGTGGTGCTGCCCCGGTCGAGCTCTAACGGCTCTACCACCTTTAAAATAATGATAGAGCAATACATACAAAGGTTTAAAAAGACATATTTATCACTTACATGAGAATATAGTTCATAGAAAAGATACATAAGTTCGTCGTCATACTGTACGTACATTAATTTTAAATGAATTCTATCATGACCAATATCTACAAATAATTGTAAATGCAATATTACCCAAACAAGACCATATATAATAATAGATCTTCAAAATGAACTCCCATTTATGAATTAATGAATTTAAGCTCGTAATTTTCAGGAGAAAACCAAGGTAATTAGAACGACGAGAAAAATAATACAAAAAATAATAAAAACAAATATACAAAAATCTATAATTGAGAGGATTGGGATTTCATTTCTGCCATGTACGTACAAAATATAGAACGAGCTTCATTCTGAGGTATTCTCTGAACGTCACGTGGAGCTCTTCAAAAAGGTGCAAAGAGATCTTTAAAGTCGACGATGCGACGACTCATCTGGTGCTGGAAACGTCCAGACATTAGTGACTGCTTTCCACCGCGTGGCTTGCCTTTTCTTTCTTATTCTTTCTTTCGTTCGCCTTAGGACTAAGGTCAGCTAAGGTGGCAAGTACACTTTTTTACCAAAATGGAAAAGCTTCACCCCAGGTATGGTTATGACGGTGGTACCTTCTCCGTCGAATCGTATAGGTTCTACTACTTTGCAAAATTACTAAAAAAAAAACTATGTATTGCTATCAGAGTGGAAACTGAAAATGAGTGTGGCAATGGTATCTCCCCGGTCGTATCATATAGTTTCAGCCATCGTACTACTACTTCTGAAGGCCTAACGTATAATATTACTGATTGGAAGATAATTGCACTAATAGTAAATATATGAACCAGTAAACAAAATATAAACCCACTTAGACGTATAAATATAATAGAGTGCTTCTTACATTGGGTGCCAGCGAACTGCGGCGTCGACGAAAAATCGAACGGACCTATCCTGAAAACAAAACGGGAGAGGTATATAACTATGAAGGTTAGAAAGAGATGCAATCTTAACCACGCCTTTCTTCTGAGGCCAATTCTCTTGGGGTGGTATAGATTATGTAGCGTAGCTCTGAGGTGAATGTACAGTACGCGGCATTGTGTCGTTTATACTCGGTTTGTTGATATAGAGCGATCTTTTGCTCAATTTAACGTTATACTAACCTCGTAGGTATGTATGTAATATATAGAAACACTAAGAGGTACCGGTCTCGGACGAGTCCGGAGTTCGAGTCTCGGGCGCGTAACTCTAAATTTTGAAAGTTATAAATGTATAATTTATCATTTGCTTTAACGATACATACCTAGAAATAAATTATTACTTGCTTCAATGATGAACATAGTATTTTTTAATGATTTTAAAATAACGTGTTCCTGTACAGTTTACGGGCATTAATGCATGTTCTCTATTAAAATGATAAATAATTAAACATATTGACAGACATGGAGCTTAACGCACAGCTAAAACAGCTAAGCTTTAAATCCTGAAACCTTGCAAATTTGATAGAAATCATTTCGGAAAATTCATAAATAAAATAGATGTGTGTATGATTAATTGATTTCTTGTATTAATTATTTTCAAATAAAATAGGATTAGATTAAAATAGTGTAATTAATTGTAGTTGTAAAGAATTTAAATAATCGTTAATTTATTAATTTAACATAATAATCAATTATTTATTAATTTTAAATAATAATTAATGATTTAATTAATTAATTAATAATTTATTTATTTATTAATATATGCATTTATTTATTAGTTTTGTACACGATATTACAAAAAATGTACATATATAACAGAATGATGTTGACAAAGGACTTAAGTTTAGTTTTTAAATGTTTTTGTATGTTAGTATCAACCAGCAAAGCTACTACGCCCATAAAACTCTTGCGTACAACTGACCGAGCCACTTCCACGTTTGATTTTATATTTCAAAACAACCCCTAGCCGTTCACCCTCTGGACGGACAGTCAGGGTTGCGTGTCCAGTAATTATCTGGCCATCACGTGAGCGGTGAAACTTATTCGAGCAAAGGCCATGAGGGTTGGTTTCAAAAAAGGTAAAGGTTGCCGAAATTTCCCGGAAATTTTGGGGTGAGTCAACCTTTGAAATAACTTGCAATTAACTGCAATTATTATCAAACCATTAACGTTTCATTACTAATCTCGCGTCACAGAAGTTAGGTTATGTTCTTAGCGTGTTAGGCCCTGGTCTCGGAGTATTAGGCCATGGTCTCAGAATGTTAGGCCATAGTCCACGCTGGCGGTTTTTTTTAATTTGAGAAGAGTAGGTAACGAGCACGCAAATCATCTGAATATTTGAATTTGTACACTGTGAAGTCTAATCCGCCAGCGTGTTCGACTGACTCATTTGACTTTATCTGACCAAAACATTCATGTTTTCTATCTGTGAACATGTCATTTATAAAAACTTAATTTACTGGGGCAATTGGAGCTGGAGTCGTTTCAGACCAGATATTTATCATTTAAGAAATCGTGGGTTTTATAATACGCATAATTTTTACACAGTGTTTGCTTAATAATCAATTTAAACTTTTTTTGATAGATTTGTGACATATTCTGGTATTTTATTGTAGTAGTGAATATAGTTCCTCTTGAATGATTACTTACCCTACCTTCATAGTCTATGTTTTGGGACAGCCAATGTATTGTTATTTTTATATTAAAATTATGATTATTACGATTTTTGATAAATTTCTTAATATGTTTTTAGCGTACAAATTATTTTTCTATACGTATTGACTATTCACCATCAATATGTTGATGATAACAGTTTTCTAAACGACTCGCCATATCGTAGTTCATTTTCGAAAAAATATCACTATGCTTGCTAAGTTATGGACATTTCTTTCACTAAGGCACGTCATTATATCCTTATTGCAAGGACATAAGATCTAAAATCGAGTAATTAATACGCCGTCATACAATGCAATACCTAGAAAGTACATTTCACTAAAGCGCTTTATGAGATCTTTATTACGATGACATAAGATCGAGAATTGAATACACAACATGACGTAGTAAGATGCAATGCTACAACTTTTTCCGCTGTCATAATAGAGATTCTTATATTATTATTCAATTAAATGATTGACATAATTGACACCTCTCACATAGCCATTCATTGTTATACTGAGAACACATAAATACATCACAATCTCACAGTAAATATATACAAATAATAAAATTGTAACTGATCGCTGTCTGTACATGGAAGTTATATGAGAAAAAGTGAACCTGAACCCTTTCCAACGAAACGGCCAGGTACCAAATATCGGTAAGCGTCCTTATTTTAGTCGCCTCTTACGACAGATAGGAGATACTGTAGCGATATGTCCCGCGCTACAGGGACACCAGCCCTTTCGTCACTAGCCTTGGTATTCACCCTTCTCATAACAAGAATGAGAAAACGTTTTCTTATTTAAATCACAACGATTTCTTAAAACCTGTATTAACTACTGGAAAGCGTATTGCAGTATTTTTTTCAGCCGTCATACTCATAAAGTGTTTTAAAAAGTATTTCTTAGTATGTATTTTCTTTTAACGCATACAGTTAGCAATTAGTCGATAAGAATCATATAAACCGATATCATGCTTACACACCATAAAACGCAAACCAATACGAATTGTCTAATAATTATAAATGAGTACTGAATTTAAAAGTGTCTGGAATCCACTTTCTATGTGTCTTGGAAAAAATATAAAGCGAGTCAATCCCACACTGTTATTACGGTGACGGCGAACTTTTTTTCACATTAATTAGTTTATTAATTATGCAAATTTGTATGCGAATCCACGATGCTTTATTGCGTTTAATCGGATCGAGATCGTTGGTACGATAATGAGCTTGGCGCAACGTGGAAGCGATTTGCGATTCAAAATATATTTCTGTCTATCAGCCCTTAGAAGTATACCGTTATACATCTTTGATTGAATGAGGGTGATTTTTACTCTTGGATATATGTCTCAATAAATAAGGGTGGTGTTGCCGTAGTTACTAAGTGTTAGTGAACACATGCGGAGTGATAGAACGTATCGGGGATCTAGTAGAACACCACTTTCTCTTTTGTCACGGATTTCATCGGAATCATCTACTAGAGTAAGTCTAAGACATTTGACGCAAGTATAGTTTGACCGAAGGAATATCACTGACAATATTAATCAGCCATTAAGCAATTCTCGTGTTTTAGCAGCAACGCATCTGCTCTTAACTTCAGAACACTACAGTAACCACTCAATATCAAGTGGTCATCACGGTCGTTTGCTACTCTCTAAAATAAGTAAAATAAAAGTTTTCACTCAAATTTAATAATAAAATATTAGGCAATATATACGTACAATTTGTATCTCAATTTTTGATAAAATCCAATACAATGTTTGAATTCCTATTTTTCCACCCTCGGGGGTGATATTCTCTCTTCAAATTCAATTGATACAAAACAAAAAGTACAAACTTTTAAATAAAAAAAAAATCAAAAGCGGTTAGTAAACACAAGAAATACAATCAAATTGAGAAGCAATTTTTTTAACTTCGTTAACTGTTGTGTCGATCGCGTCCATCGTCGAAAAACCCTAAACTCTTTTTATCACGTTTAGAAAATAATTATTTTACTCTCGCCCACAATTGTTAAAAATCTGAATTAGATGCGAATCATATGATTTTAAACTAATATTATCGCGGAATTAGTATAATTTACTACCGGCTACTCACGATTAAGTGTTTAGCCGTCCCCACGAACCATGCAAGTGGTTCAAAATATCGGTAATGAAGAATCAAAATCGTTAATCGTTAATCGTGATTACCCGGTACATAAAAACAATCAAAAATCAAAATCGTGAGCACCGAGTAAGTGGGAGAGGTATAGTTCGACCGGGGTGGTACCACCGCCGCCCTCATAATCCACCGTAAAGCATTATTTGTGTATCGGTTGGAGAGGTGCTGTTGCCAGCTACACTTAGAGGCGAGGAGGCCGTCTTAGTCCTCAGGAGTAGCAACGCATCTACGTTAGAGCATAGATATGATTTCGGTCGTGTACGTGGTTGTACGTGGATGTCTATGGGATGCGACTATTTAACAGGTGGTTTGCATGCTCGTTTGCTACTCTTCGCACATAAAAATTCCGATACATAGCAGCAGTCAAAATCGTACATAGTAGATAAAAAAGCGAGTCATCTGTGGAAGTTTAGAGAAATCAACCGCTCGTAACTCAAACCGCGCCCGATCATTGTTTGCTTCGCCTACAGCCGATTATTACATTGGGGTGGATTCAGTGTTTGAGTTATTCAGTACTTTCCGTGTTACTAAGCCGACGTGATTAATTATACAGTGTGCTCTTTAACTTTTACTCGGACAGAAAACCGACTTTTTGCTTGTTGGAATACGAGATCTATTTCGATATGTCGTGTTTAAGTCGCGAATGCTTCGCTGGCTATCGATGTTGTTATCGCGAGACTTATATGATTTTAAGCTAATATCATCGTATTATTTAAACATTTTATTATGTAACATATGTACATCATTTTATTATGTAACATATGTACATCATTTTATTATGTAACATATGTACATCATTTTCGCCGTGACCACGACAATTAAATATCAAATAGTTAATCGTGAGGACATGTTTTATTAGGTAACACATGTATATTTTACCATGTCAAATTTGTACATTTTCTAAGTATGATTTTTGATGGCCGATATTTGGTTTTGATTGAGTTTAGCCGTGACCACGAGCCAATTGGCAGTCTTATTGGCAAAGTGTAAATTGATCTTTGAAGAAGATAACTCTTTAAGAATTGAAAAGAAACATGAGATCCAGTTGCATGGATAGTTAGGTTTTGAGTCTAGCCGTGACCAGGAGGCAGGCAACTGGTTCGAAGTGTCAGCAATCAAAATCGTTAATTGTGAGTACCCGTTATGATACACATTATTGGAGGCGACCATTTTAGTCCTCAAGAGTAGGAACGCATCCGCGTCCATCCTTAGATAGAACTTCTATTCTATTTGAGATTGGACGTAGTTGTCCATGGGCTGCAGTGGCCACTTTACATCAGGTGACCTGCATGTTCGTTTCTTACTCTTTCATAATTAATAAAAAAAAATCCGTGATGATATTACTTACTTGTGTTCAGCACAAAGGATTGCTGGTTCGCTTACAAATATCTGTCTTAGGAGAAGCGACGCGTCCGTGATCAAGTGAGATCGTTGTTATTCATGGAGTTGGGTACAGTCCATGGATGACAGCGAGCACTTACGAGGTTGACTGCTCGTTCATTTCCTCCTTCAATTTCAAAACAAAAACTATGACAAACAAATAATATTGTTGTAATTTAAAAAATATTTATTACCTATTGTTTTTGAGTTTTTACGTGATTTATAATTAACACCTAGTCATAGAATAATTAGCTCACAGTTAGTATTTTTTTGTAGAACAAACAAATTTACAACAAAACATAGTCGCGTCCTGCTGTCTGTACGTTTAAATCAAGTGCAATTGATTTTAATGTGGTTTTCATCAATAGACAGTGTGATTCAAGGGAAAGGTTTGCATATTTTAAGGTGGGAGAACTATAGTTAGGTACCATCATTAGGTACCATTAGGTACCATATAGTGAGGTACCATCACCGCCCTCATAAACCGCCGTTAAGCATTACTTATGTTTCGTTTGGAGAGGTGCGGTTGCCGGCTACAATTTGAAGCCGGGGAACCATATTAGTTCTCAAGAGTATCAACGCATATATGAATGTTATATAGTAGAGAGAGAGAATGACAACGTAACAGGTTAACCATTAATCTGTACTTCCAACCAATACACATTGGAACATCTTTATGGAATGCTCTATTTCCCCCAGTTATGCCGAGATTAGTGTTCAGTAGTGAGATATAGAAGTTTGTACATAAATCATTGCGTCCTACATTTTCCGACTGCGTAATAACGAAATCAAAGCCTGAAAAATGACTGTAGCCCTAATGATAGGTAAAAGATTTACTGCCGCGCCAGCTGTATTATATATAAATCTGTAATAATAATTATATTGTATTCGAGCAAGGATTTGACAAAAGATCTGCTGGAATAAAGGTTAATATTTTTATTTTCCGAAATGAGACTTTTAATAATAGTAGAACTTTTTTAAACATCAAAATAATTCGACTGGTACGTTTAACTATTTAATGTTATTTAGTTTTTTGAAAAGTGCGTCTCCTTAAAGGGCTAGGCCAGGGGTCGGCAACGCGAGGCTCTTTAAATGAAAAATATTGGTTCTCCAGTTCCATATACAAAATATTTTACTGTCAAAATCCCTAAAATGTACCCATAGATATAACTAACTATTTTATCTTCTGTATTTATATCAACTGTTTTATCAGCCAGTGTAAGTCGTGTTGAAATCGGAACATAAAGACAGACAAAATTATTTAAACACATTTTTAGTGACTCATTTTAATAAGTGAAAAATTTCAAATTGCATCTTTTGGCTCTTCCGTATTAAAGGTTACCGATCCTTGGGCTAGGCAACTAAGCTATGGTTTGAATCCTTAATGTGTATCATAACTACAGATGAGTGTTGATTACGAACTTTGTTGTAATTCAGCGTAGTTTTTGTAAATCCTCACAAACGTATTATCGCAGAACAGCAACTGTGTCAGTAATTAACATGATTGTAGGATGAGACGTGGTAACCGTCCAAGCGGTTTCATAGCCTTACACTGAAAGCGTTTTAGTAACTATAAACTTATTGATAAATCTTATTAACTTCAGAAAATGGTACGCTAACAGTTAATTAGACGTAGAAAAAAGGAAAATTGACGAATTCACTTGTTAATTTCAATAATGAAAAGCTTAAAACTAATTTAAAAATAACCGAACATAAATAATATAAAGGGAGTCCGTGTTCATACAGCGTGATGCCAAGAATTGAACTTCAAATCTAACTAGTTCAACCTCCAACCGAACCAAAAAGTTGTGTCACGTCTTACAAACGACACAATATCATGACTCTTGAAAGGTGGTAGAGGCGTTAGAGCTCGCCCGGGGCGGCACCACCGGCGCCCTCATAACTCGCCGTAAAGTGTCATGTCCTTAATGTATTGTGTTTCGGTTTGGGAGGTGTGCTTGCCGGATACACGTAATTGAAGTCGACCATCTTAGTCCTCAAGAGCAGGAACGCATTCGCGTCCATCCTTAAATAGAACTTCTGTTCTATTTGGGATTGGACGTGGTTGTCCATGGACTGCAGTGACCACTTAACATCAGGTGGCCTGCATGTCCGTTTCTAACTCTTTCACAATAAAAAAACCCTAATGAATCTAACGATTTTAAAGTAATATCATCGCGGAATTTGTACATTTTAATGTATAACGGGTACTTACGATTAACGTTTACCGATAATTCAAACCAGTTGTATGGCTCGTGGTCGCTAAACTGCGGTAGCGGAAAAACTGTTGTCAGGTGCTAGTGGTATTAATCTATCTACCCTGCGTCTAGTTCCTATTCTTTTTTGCGTTCCATATCACGACATGTATCTTTTGTACTATGTATCAGGTACACACGATTAATGATTTTTGATATTTCTTTATGTCTTATCAAAAACCGTTAATACCCAGTACGTAGTAAAAATATATAAATTATACGATAATATTAGTTTAAAATCAATAACTGTATCTTAACGCACTGAACTTTGCACTATTTGTGATTTATCTACCGCTAATCTTCTAAATTCGCTCACACTATAAACTTGGAAATATAATGACGATTATGAATTATGTAAATTATTGATGTTGAACCATCTAAAGAGGTTGAGTTGTATGAAAAAACTCCATGCTTCGCCGGCACTCATTAAAATAATTACTATCTATACATCTAGCATGAATACTGCATTTACAATAACTACGCTAGCACCACTAGTCGACTTTAGCCGTGACCACGAGCCGTGCAACTGGTTCGAAATATCGCCAATCAAACATTGGTAATCGTGATTGTATGTTACATGGTAAAATATATAAATTCCACGATGGTTTTGTTTTAAAATCATAGGTTGGTGTTTAGAATCGTAGTATATTTTACTATTAGTAAAGTAAAATATTCAATATTATAACATAACTAATTAACCTAAATGTAATATTAAAAACCTTAAAAGTAATTAGAAAAATCCTAAAAAAACCTAAAAAATCTACAAGCATTCCGTGCACTTGCGACATGGGGCCAAAAGCAATTACCACATTCCAGCGCTGAATAGCAATCGCAATTCTCTACATGAGATATGAACCAGTCCTTTTGTCACCAGCCGCGTTGACCAAACGAGAGACTAATTTTTTTAATTTCCTTTGAAACTTGGTCTATATGGATCAAAGGTATCAAGGGATCAAACAAAAGAGCTAAACAGCAAAATGACCATCCTACATCAAAAGCCTCAACCGAATGGCACAAAACCCGCCAACTGGTAACATGGTAAATCTGCATAATATTATTAAATTAGCACTAATTGAGATTAGTCTCTACATCGTCTCTACATTCAATTAGCGGCAGTAATCAAACCCTGTGACCGCTTAATCCTTCGAGTCAGTGCGTTCACCTTAATTCAATCAACTGCATTTACTAATCGAATAAGCCGTATTTAACTCTGTGGGGAAAGGATTGACCGCAACGGACACTGGGCATGAAAAACGCTGACTCGTTAATTGGTATGGAATTTGCGGTTATATGACTGCTTTAATAGAATTTTCTGTATGTTATTTTAGTCTTGTAAGTTAGGCATGACTTTTATTAATAGAATGTTAAAGCAGTTTCAGGTTGATGTTTTGTTTGGATTAACTGTAACGTAATTTTTGCTATGAACTTTCATTCGAATTTACTCTGTAATCCATTTCTATTTAAACGCTTAATAAAAATAATATGTATATTATGAAGATAAGTTAATACGTGCGTAAGATAAAAACACATCTTGTTAGTTTCTCTACATAGACAGTAATTGATATATATCTATTTACAAAGCTTTATGAACGAATAATTTTAGAAACTTTGACGAATTCCATTAAAATTCTTGTCTTCAGATTGATTGAAGCGAAGCTAGCCTTCTAAATAAAAAAAAAATGATTTGGCGTTAGCACTTAAAGTTACAGTCAAATTAAAAAATGGTTTTTAAATACGTATTTTAATGATGATGTAGTAAACAAGACTATTCTATATAACGATTATTAGAAATTGCCGCTGACGAAAATAGTCATAGATAGATATCTGTAGTCAACCCTATTTAAGAACGAAAATAGAACCTGAGGTCAGCAGAAAATGCTCTGTTATCCTTGAGGACTAAGTCGGGATGCATCATTTATGTAAACAAGCAAAAAGACAACGGGATTTGACACAACATTTATAAAGCAGAAATAGGTATGGCGGTGTGAAGTCAAATCACGATGGCCTTTATCACCGTTTATTCTGCTATGACGAACTGTGATATTCAATTTACAGAAGTTATTAAATAAAAAATTAAATCGTCTATCGCACAGATAAAATATACAGTAAATATTCATAATATACATAAGCCTAATTTTACAACTTTATATCTATTGTATATTGTACAACACTCTACTTAGGAACAAGGTTTCGATCGCCTCGTGTGCGCTCATCCTAACCGATACAAAATGCACCGGCCGCGTGCCACCGTGAATCCAATAGGTTTTCATTTAATAAAACCCTTTTATTGGTTTAACGGATTTTCCTAGCTTTGTTGTCGCCTGCTCAGTCACTGTGGTCAAACTATTTTGTATGAACATTTAATATGGACCAATATTTGGCACTTGGAATTAAGAATAGATATTTCTGAAAAGGCTTACAAGAAAAAGATAAAAAAATGCCGGTTTCATCATCTATTTTGTTGATAAAACGGTTGTTTTAGGCATTATAGTAATTATTATGCCTCCAAGAACTGTATTATTTAAACGCAAAATGAGTTGGGCCACGATAAACGCGCGTTGAACTACACGGTGCGACAGCGCTCTATACAAGGTGTACGGTAACTGTTACCAATCAGATACAAAGTAACATATAATTATTATCTACATTCTAACTAACCAATCACGTTTGTAAACGCTAATTTATATGAGAATAAATGGGAAAACCGCCCGATGTTTTTCCACCTTATATACCCCGTACCCATTTTCCATTCATTCCTAGACCATCCTAATACCACCTCGGCAAGTCCCATTGGTCGTAAGGCGTGGTCCAAACAGATTTCAGAATGATCCTAATGAGATAAACTGTGTTACACAAAAAGTCACGCCTCCACAAATTATTGTGTGGAAAGGCGCTAAATCGGCAAATCTTGTTAAGAGCCACACCTACAGGGGTCAAATAGAGCGATTTGATAGTATTGAGTTTGTTAGATAATGGCGTTGTCTTGAAAACGGCGGTTACGCCCCAAGAAGTGTCATTGTGATAGCAAAACTTACGATTTTTCAATTAAAACGTGTTTATTTTGTATCGACGACCATTTTGAGCGGTTTTAACATTCGCCGCGCGTCAAAATTGGTAGGTAAGCGAGCGCGCGGCGTTACGGGCTCAAGATAACGTCTCTGTGACGCGTCAAAGATATATTTCTATTAGTTTTCTAATAGCCTGCATCCTAATAATTGTAAATTGTGTAAGTGGACGTATTTTATCGCCATTTTACTGAATTATCGTGAAAATGCGCATCAATGTCACATCGCGTGTCACCCCGTAAAACGATCATAAAGGTATAAAAATACGTGTTTTAGACATAATTTGGTGTACAAACAGCTCTGGTGATTAAGAGAAACGAATTTTGAGACGCAAAACGATTGAAAAGTTAGAATTAATGCCACGCAAATGGCATGAGCTATCTAGTTACGAAGGGTGATATCGTATTTAAATTGTAATGGTCAATTTGGCTTACATGGTCTACTTAATGGGTAATTAGACATAAAAAGTCCTATACTTTGTATTATTAAGGTAAAATTTTGAAAAAATTACAAGTTTTTGCGGTTTTTTTGCGATCTCCGAAACAACTTTCTGAATCAGAATAAACGGTGCAATTCCGTCTAAGTAGAGTCACAAATAACAAAGTTTGGAAGTAATATTCTTTGCATATATGACAAATAAAACTTTACGTGAAATGATCGAAGTAGAGCCGCGCCATCCCTACCCCGGGGGGTATTGATGCCTTCCCGTAAAATCCCGGGTAAAGAGGGAAATTTCGAGTCCTGAATAATCCCTACCTATCTCCTCCCCCGCAAGACTTGTCAGTACAGTTGAGTAAGAGTAGCAAATTAGGTGTAGAACGTCACCTGTTTCGTTCGTTCAAATAAAAATCAGGCGGACTGCATGTTCGTTTGATACTTAAATTTTATATAAAAAATGTAAATGCTATAAACATATCACTCATTTGCTACAACATTGACGTAAGTATATTATTTTCAAAATGGAGTTAAATACAAAAAGTAGTAAATAGTATCCCGCGCTATTTTGCGGAAATCTTGCTAGTTATTGTTAAAACTACATACTTTGCAACCATCCGCTACCACCACGAAGAATGGTATATATTTCAATACCTGCACTTCCACCCGATAGGAAAAGTGAAGAGAGTAAAAATATATACCACATTTTACGGCCTGTATATAGTTGTATATTTTATTTACCCTCTATCACAACCTCATATTCGTTGTGGTACATATTTTTACTCCATTCACTTTTCCTATCATCACGCATACATTGAAATATATAACATTATACATAATAATAGCGGATTGTTACAAAGTAGTTTTAACAATGACTTAATATAAAAAGGACTTAAAAAGTTTCATCACGTTTTGAAAAACAAAGACTCAAATTTTTCGCGTTTTTAGTAAGAAAATGGTCATGCGTGTTCTTAATCAGACGGTAAATCAACCAAAATAAAATATCTCGTAACCGCTCCCCTGTTTGATATATATATTTTATGTGAGAAAAGTAGCAAAGGAGGGTGCAAACCACCAGATGTTAAGTAGCCGCAGCCCATAGACAACCACGTACAACCACTAACACGACCGAAATTCTATCTGAGCTCGAACGTAGATGCGTTGCTACTCCTGAGGACCAAAATGGTCGCCCCGCTTTAAAGTGTAGCCGGCAACCGCACCTCTCCAACCGAAACACAAGTAATGCTTTAAGGCGAATTATGAGGGCGGCGGTGGTACCTCCCCGGTCGGACTATAGTTCTCCTGCCTTTGATTATAAATATTATTACGTCAATGTTACACCATATAAACGAGATATAAAAGCAATAAACACTCAGATCTAGAATAAAAATTTAAATGAATTAATTAGGTGCGAACTCCACCAGGAGTCTATTTTACGTCAAACAAATGATATACGACGACAAAAAATATCCAGACCCAGAACGGAAATTTTAATTAATAAGATGGAGATTGAACCCGGAACACTGCGTGGCAGAATGGTATGCTTACAATGCCGCACGGGTCATTAAAACGTCTAGAATGTACGAATATTGCTCTTAGGGTCCTGTAACTCAATAGAAAGAACCCTTGTAATATTATGTTAGGTGGAGATGACAGTGGAAAGATTCTGACACACAAGATTAGCCGTGTCGTGTGCTCACCACCTTTCTACATTTATACTGTGTAATGTTTATTTATCAGAGACTGATTTAGAAAGAATGTCGAGAGTTTTTCCGCCAGCTTTTTTCTCCCCGTCAACCTTACCCAACAGACGCTAAAATCCGATGTACTGATTTTACATTGTACCCTTGACATTCATTAAGTGTATGTAAATACCTTACAATGAAATAAAATACTTGAAATTTTTATGTGAGAAAAGTATCAAACGAGCATGGAAACAAGTAGTCGCAGCCCATAGACAACCACGTACAATCAGAAACACGACTGAAATCCTATCTGAGCTTAAACGTAGATACGTTGCTACTCCTGAGGTCTAAGATGGTCGCCTCGCTTAAAAGTGTAGCCTGCAACCGCACCTCTCCATCCGAAACAGAAGCAATGCTTTACGGCGGATTATGAGGGTCGATTTTTCTTTCTTTTTTTTTAATTTCGCCTACGGAACTTAAACGTACGTGATACGCCCTCGGCGTTTCTTACATACTCAAGTTGTTTTTCTGCTGTTGTGAAGTGATCCGTTGCGGCAGCTTACGGACTTACTTACTTTTTACAGATTTACTAGAAATACTTCTCGTTTACTTTGTAGTAAATGTACTGTTGCAATACCGGTGAAGGCATGTCGAATACTAATAGTGTAAACGCGTTTTTTTCCTCGAAATCCACAGGTGGTATAATTAAAGTTACCGGGAAGATACCACCTTACTAGGCTACTCTCGGTAGGCTTTCATAATTCGCTGTGAACCAACTCTTGGGTTTTAGTTGGAGCCGGTTGCAGGATACACTTAAAAGCGTATGACTTCAGATAGGACTTCGAGCGAAAGGTTTTGACCAGCAAGCTGAAACCTCTCGCTGTTCCTCCCTTGTCCGAACCACGGGTATGCTTCAGCATTCTTCCACAGTTCTAAAGGTACTTAAACTACACGAAGTCAATTTATTAAATAGATCAAAATATTTTTATTCCGAGTAGATTCTTTACATAACTCTTCGTTTTAGAAACGAGGCGGCGAAAGAAACTCCAAAACACACCTTTACCAATTTGAAAATGTAATTTACAAATAACTTAAATTAACAGAGAAAGTGTAGCTGGAGTCGTTTCAGACTATCTATATTTATCATTTCAATAATCGTTGGTTTTAAAATGCGCCTTTTATTCAGTATTTGTTTCAAAACAAATTTAAACTTCTTTTCTGATTGATTTGTGACATCTACATATTTTATTGTAGTAGTGAATACAAATTCTCTTGAATGATTTGATTACCTTAAATAGTATAGATTATTTAAAGTAAATATAGATTTAGGGACAGCCAAATTAACCTCGTTTTTGTTCTGCACTGTATGAGGATACTTGGCCAGCAGCGACTACTTAACACTTTCCTTGCGGCGAACACTACACTGTTGTGTATTAATTGTACACATACATATATATACAAGCCGCAAAGGCAATACAAAGATGGTAGAGAAATTAGAGCTCGCCCGGGCGGCACCACCGCCACCCTCATAACCCGCCGTAAAGCAACATGTTCTTCATGTGTTGTGTTTCAGTTGGGGAGGTGTGGTTGC
>DWON01003487.1:0-17950 GCA_018251015.1 Phocides pigmalion okeechobee
TTGTCCATGGGCTGCAGTGACCACTTAACATCAGGTGGCCTGCATGCCCGTTTCTTACTTTTTCATAATAAAAAAAAGATTACGTCACGTTACTCAAAATAATATAGACAAAATATATTATAACAGACAAAAAATATTATTTCACTTGGCAGTGTGTTAAGACCACGCTTTTTTACACCGCAATATATATTTTACTGATTTATACTTTTTTAGCTGTTTTTTTTTATAAAAGCGTGTTTATTTCTGTTATTATTTTTTCCTTTTTTTCATATTATTGCATTGTCATCCGTCCTTGATACGTGTGCTAAGTTTCAAATTAATCAGACTTTTGGTAATTGGTGAAAATTATGTTCAAAGAATCCGTTACATACATACAACCCAAGCTATTAAAAGGGTTTTAAAAATAAAAATTAATCACTGGCCTATGTTTTTGACTGTGTATCAAGTGTTAAACTTTAAATCAGCGTTACATCATCAGAATCCTCATAACTTCGCTGTAAAGGTCTTTATTATGCGTGTACTTACAAGAACAGCAAACAAGAGCTTAAGTACTGTCATTTATTACGGGCGTGTGAGCATTTAATGTTTAGCGCCTTCAAACTTCTTGCTTACGTTGAGTCCTATTTCACACCCATATTTTAATCCCACCTTTTGAAAGGTAGTAGAACTTATATGGTTTGACAATGGAGGTGTTACCCCCGCACCCATTTCTAGCGTTTCTGTAGAAGAATGTGGTTGCAGCCCCATTTATCAACACTTCACCTATATTTATTACCTGTGTGTGTTTGTATATATATATATATATATGCTTTCTATTTAGTTCTGGGTTCGATTCCCGCCGAGCAGATATCTGAATGACGAATTTAGATTTCTCTTTTGGGCCTGGGTGTTTGTATTCGTCTTTGTGTGTCCATATGTAGGTATAGGTGTGTATGTATACATATATATACATATATAGGTATGTATAATTTAATTATTTTTAAAGTCGTGTATTATTTTCCGTATAGTAAAAAGTGTTGTAAATAGTGAAAATTAGTGCTTCATCTATAATATTTATCATTAATATCATATACTTACTTGTGGGGCGCCTCCACGGCTTTGCTTGCTGTGGGATCAGGTGATACCGTCTATCCCATGATAATCATTTGTTAAATATTAATCCTTAGTAGTTATCAGCATTTACCTCAGTAACTATGATATAACTGGTACTAAATATTACAACGTCAAACATAGCAAAACAACGTCAGTTATTACCACTTACTTTAGTAACCATGATATAACTGTTAATATATTTTACAACGTCAGAAATAGCAAAACAACGTAAAACTTACACTAGTAAGGCTTCATGTAATACGGCTCTTAAACGTTGATTTTAAAAATAACATCAGCAAATATTTCTCGGAGAAAATCTGCAGAATCCTTACTGAGCTTGCCCCGGGCGGGGCTGGGGATACATGGAATACGTCCCGGGAAATGTGCGTCCAAATTATAAACTGAAGCGTGTACAGTTTGAATAACTTTAGAAATTGACCTGTTGATACCCGCGGCTTCGTCTACGCTATTTGTTACATCACATCACACTCTTTACCCCGTCTTTAATATCTTTTATTAAATTTGTTTTTACCTGCTTCATTTATTTTAAACTAGCTTTTATATGGTGCATTCTTGCGATATTACAGTTTCGTGCGATATTGGAACCCCTATATTAATTCCTAAATCGTGGAATTTCAGAAATTCCTTTCTTAGTGCTCACTTACGCGATGTAAACAAACCTAGTTGTAAAATTAAAAATTAATCGATATCGTCTGTCAAAAAAATGAGTTAAATAATACTTTTTTTTTAATCGCCTGTGCATCATTTACGAGTAATAACTTAAATGGAGGCAATGAAGCTGGAACTATGAAAGTTAATGTTTTCTTACTGATTAGCCTAACGAAAAAGCAGATAGGCCATCGAATACGTCGGCTACAGACACTTACAACATTAAAAGCCTCGCCTAGAGATGAACAGGAACAGTGTGTTTTAGTCAGTAAAAGCCTGAAAGTCCTTCGTCCCGGCTCTGGGCGGAAACAATATTTCATCGTTTGATGTACTTGACGTCACAAGATTTTAAAATAATATCATCGCGAAATTTATACATTTTACTATATACCGGTTACTCACGATAAGCGCTTTTTAACCGATATTTCGAACTAGTTGTATGACTCGTTTAGGCGTCAGGGTAAAGGCGTGGCCACGAGCCATGCAACTGGTTAGAAATATCGACAATTACTAATCGTTAATCGTGAGTACCCATGACATAATAAAATAATTTAACGATTGCCACATCCAACAAAAAGTGGATTAATAAATAATAATGGATTAAAAACAAAAAGATGGATTAAACCTAAAACAAAATAATAAACGTAGCACGCTTTATTTTGTAACTTGACAATATCAGAATATTGCCCAAAGAAAAATTATGTATCGACGAAATTAGTTTACCGCGGGCATTTCCACCGACGGATCCGTTGATCCGCTTTTGACTGACTCCATCTATTGTAAACGATGTACGACGAACGATAAAATAAAAACATGATCAGGATAATAGAATACACTGGCAATATATTAATCGTTTTACACAAGTACATTATACACATTATTGACACATTTAAAGGTGGGAAAACTATAGTTCGACAGGGGAGGTACCACTACCGCTCTCGTAATCCACCGTAAAGCACCTGTGTTTCGGTTGAAGAAGTGCGGTTGCCAGCTACACTTGGATGAGGCGACCATTTTAGTCCTCAGGAATAGCAACGTATCTACCTTCCAGATCAGATAGAATTTCGGTCGTGTTTGTGATTGTATGTATGTCTATGGGCGACTACTTGACATCAGGTGGTTTGCATGCTTGTTTGCTACTCTTCTCACATAAAAAACCACGCTTCCGCACGGACTTCCTTTAGATGTTTAGGTAAGGCTTTTATTATAGTTTTAAGATTTTCATTATTGTAATTCAAATGTAAATAAATTCATTTTTATATACAAATTATGTTATAATAAATAAATAAATAATACAGAATGGTTACACTTTCATACAGAGGCTATAGTAAAAAATGTAGCAGCAAACAGACATCCGGTGTTAATTACTAGAACATCAAATTCTAATTCTTTATTGCTCTTGCTTATTTATTAAGTCAGGTTTTACAAATCAATATAAGTACAAGCATGCACCCTGTTAGGGTATTGCAATATAATATTAACATAGTGTTACAGTCGTGGGGTTTTGCACAATGAAACGCTGAGATAATTTTACACACACTTAGTATATTCAACGGACAGAGTAACGTCCTACCCCCTGCTTGTATCTCGAATGCTCTTTAACAATCTGCTATCCTCTTTACATAGTTTTATCATTGAGAGTCAAATATCGACTAATTACATTTAAAATTGCTAAATTAATACACAAGTAAATAATAATGCTAATTAGTAATTATTAATTAATATTAATAATTATAATGTATAGATCTATTACAATATGCCATATCTATTGTGGGACTATTGAGTAGTTGGTAACAATACTTTTGGAGAAGTTAATTGTCATTATTATACAGTAATTTTAAAAATAATAGTAGTGATAGAGATATTTGTTGTATAACAATCCAGACTGTACAGTCTGGATAGAATTTGTTATGCATCTATGCATAACCTCAGACATTACCCTTAAAATAAACGTAGCATTACTTACTACTAACAACATCTTCTATCTGTCACTGAGAGTCCCGTCGAAATCGCTTCAGCGTTTTCGGAGGTGACCCCGAACAAACAGACAGACGTCCTTGTGTCTGTCTGCTAATAAAGCGTTCTTGGAACCATGCCGCATGGACATAGACTCCCTTTAGAATGTTTAGGTTAGGTTCTTATTATAATTACATTTAACAATCTAAAGAGAGTCCTTGCCCATGCGGCATGGTTCCAAGAACACTAGCTGCATTCCCGCGCTGGATAGCAATCGCAATTCTCTGCGCGAGATATGAGCCAGCCCTCTTGACAGCGGCAGCGTCGATCAAACGTTGTACTATTTGTTTGAAAAAATGGAGTCGAATTTTTATTATGTGACATTTATATACTTTCTAATGCATTCATTAAAAATGTTATTTTGTAATTACGAACAGACAAAACAATTTTATTCATGTGTATAGATACAAGGTTGAAGTAATAAATTATGTGCAGGCATGCGCCACCAAATTTGCGCTACTAATGCGGTGACTGTTGGGCGTGATTGTGTACATCTGACGTTGCTTACTAGAGCAAATAAACTCTATGTAGAGCAGAATGATACGGTTGAATTTAATAAACCGGGCGGTAAAGCAAAATCATTGGTATATATACTATATATAGTGGTAGAGCTGTGTAAACCGGGAAGGTACTGCCAACGCTCTCATAACCCGCTTTGAAGCAACTTAAGTTACGGTTGAAAAAGTGACTCTGACTCACAAGAGACGCTACACGACGGATTATGGGGCTAATTGCATTGCTATGATAGATCGCGAAATAAAGCGTTTTGCTAAGTTCATAAACGTAAACCATACATTATTTTACTATGGTATGGTGGAATGTGATATGTGGCATGGTGGTGTGGTATGATTTTTAGATAGTGACGGTTAGATTTTTAAAGGTGATTAAGTCATTCATCGTGAGTACCCGTTACACAGTAAAATGTACATATAAACATCGTTAATGACGAATACTCGTTACATAATAAAATGTATAAAAAGTCGTTAATGATGAACACTCATTACATAATAAAATGTATAAAAAATCGATAATGACGAATACTCGTTACGTAGTAAAATGTATAAAAAATCGGTAATCATTAATTTCGGTTACGTAAAATGTATAAATTCCGCTATAATTTTAGTTTGAAACTAAAATTGTCGACACTATTTACTTTATGAAATTACATTCGTAGCTACACTTGATTGCTTTCTTTGTTACAAAATATTGTCATAAATTTCAAATGTTCAACGGAGCCAACTTCGTAAACTCTATTTTTGTGAACGAAATACCAATTTGTTTGAATAACAAGATATAAATGAAATTGAAGATTTATTACGGGAAAGATTTATTTGTTACATCTACTATTGAGAAAATCATTTTAATATATTGAAAAAGTGAAGAAAGTAAAAATACATAAGAATTGTATATATTATCTCTTTACTTTTTCCCACTTACTATGACTACATAGTGTATACATTAAAATATATATCATTATATGTACTTGGTGGTAGCGGTTTGTTGCGAAGTAGTTTTAACAATTACTTAATGGCATGAATTTCCGCAACGTAACGCCTGATAATATTAACAATAAAACTTCAGATTTGTTAATTTTGACATGATGCATGCGCCGCGTGATCTTCCGAAGGGGTTTTCCTCCTTGATAAGAAGCCAGAATGAAGGGGAAATACTTGAGGGCCCAATAATCCGTACCTATCTCCTCTCTTGACGAAAGCATGACACAGGCCATATATTGGGAAGCTATTATTTTAACCACTATTTATGGTACAGCAAAACCCGTGATCCGTGCAAAGGCACCAAGAGGATCACCGTAGGATTTTAGCGTCCGGCATAATCATATCTCCACAACAGAGTGGCATCCATGATAGATATCCCGACGCGTAAAAAGCTATATATCATTCAAATTTTAATTTTAATATCTTATTTTATTCTAATATATTTACATACACTTAACGAATGTCAAGGGTACTATATAAAATTAATACATCGGCTTTTAGCGCCCTGTTGGCCAATGTTGATCAGGAGGTTTTCCTCCCGGTCAACATTAGCCGGCGGAAAAAACTCTCGGCACTCCTTTTAAGTCAATCATTGATTAATAAAAATAAAAAAGTATAACTTTAGAAAGATGGTGAGCACACAAGGCAGCAATCGTAAGTGTCAGAATCTTTCCACTGTCATCTGCACACAATTTCGAGTAAATAAAATTCGAAGTTATACGCATATTTTAATGTGTCCAGTGAAGTGCGGGGACAACATTTAGTTAAAATATATATCACAAATAAGACGGAAATCCTATCTGAGCTTGAACCTAGGTTACTGCTCATGAGGACTAAAATGGTAATTTCGCTTCAAAGCGTAGTCGGCAACCGCTCCTCTCCAACCAAAACACAAGTTATACTTTACGGCGAATTATGAGGGCGGCAGTGGAACCTCCCCGGTCGAATTTACTTCTTCCACCTTTAAATGTCTTCAATATTTATTAACCTATTCCTTTTGTCCACAGGCAACTGCTAGCGCCCAACCTGAAACAAACCCAATACCTGGCTAATGGAGCTGAGAGTGAAGTGCGAACGGTAAGTAAATAAGAGTAATATACAAGCTACTTACCAAATAAATTAATAAATAACTACTTGCCGGTGATTTGTCACCGGCAAGAAGGAATTGCCATTGCTATTCAACGCGGAATTGCAGCCAGTATTCCTGGAACCATGCCACATGGACGCGGACTCCCTTTAGATTGTTTAGGTTAGATTTTATTATGATTTCTTTTTAAATGTTCAACTTATCAATTACCTTAACAATACTGAAAATTATGATAAGAGCTGTCTTGATTCTTATTTCGCTGCAGCCAATGTTCATCCGCATCCAGCCTCTAACATAACTAAATTCCTACCACAAATCAGATGCGTTGCTACTAATGAGAACTGAAGTAAATAAATGGTCTCACTACGAAGTTAAGCCGACATCTCTCCGGCCGAAACAATTGAACTTCTTTGGCGGATTATGAGTGTAGCGATGGTACTTTGCCAGTCGAACTATGGTTCTACAAATTGTCAATAGTTTGATAGTTCTTAATATCAATTCAGTTTGTACTTTATAGCGCCGTAGCCGGTTTAGGTATCAATAAATTGCTTATTCTATAGCATTACAGTACTATAATTTGAAGTGTTGCTTCATACTGAAGCGGAGTAACTATTTAATATCAATAAACAAGGATAATACTTGCGAACATCTTCATTATTTCATATTTTAATTATTTATTTAACGATTATATTAGTCAACGTATCAGTTAAAATGATTTAATATATGTTGGCCACTTCTCGCCTCGGTTTGATCGACTGCCCACGTTTGATGGATACCACCGGTGACAAGAGAGCTGGTCATATCTCGCGCGGAGAAATGCGATCGTTATTCGACGCGGGAATGCGGTTAGCGTTCTTATCACCGTGTTGTATGGGCACAGACTCTAGATTGCTTTGGTTAGGCTTTTATTGTAATTAGTTTGAAGATTTTCTTTACGTCATTAGGGTAATGCGATCGTTATTCGACGCGGGAATGCGGTTAGCTTTCTTGACACCATGTTGCATGGGCACAGACTTCCTTTAGATTGTTTAGGTTAGGCTTTTATTGTTTAATATGTTCATTATGTTATTTATAGCAACTTCAAAATATGTTTACTTTACATATCATTTTAATTATAAATGAAAATAGCACTTATCTGTGTGCATAATACAGGATGCACGTGTCATCTATCCATCATAAATCTATCATCAAATTTCAATAATATAAAATCAAATTTGAAAACATTGGCAACTGGATCGGAAAAACACGGGGCATGTCAATTTAAATATGAATTCAGATAGCATTGATATATGAAATCCCGTAAACACAAACCTTTCACGTCTCGAGAAAAAGATGATCCAGCGATAAGTGTACTTGTAAAGGAGATGCGGGGATTTGTCGAACGGATCCCTCTCGGTGGGACATTGGGGAAACTTCGCAATGATAGCTGTACTAAACACGGCTTAAAGTTATCTTCGTTTTGTGTGAAATTTATCGTTTTTTCTCAAGCTTATTTTTATTGGTTTGCCGAAACTTGAAAGCATTTACAATTTCGTTGCGCAAACAATAAAAATAATAATTTACGTAACAATTAATCAATTGAAATGGAAGAGAATCGATTGCTACAGAATCGATTAGAATCAATCGAATTGAATCAAATCGAATCGAATCAAATCAAATCAAATTCGATCAATTCACGTCAAATCAAATCAAATGTTTAATATATGTGAATCTCTATATAAAACAACTGAGCGAATCGTTTAAATTCATACGGTATTTTTGAAAATCTTTTTCTACTTACCTGAAGAAATAAGGAAGGTCATTATCTCGCTAGAATATTTTCCTTTTATATATATTATTATTTCAGCGATAATTATTTACACATTAAACCGATTTTGATGATTTTTATTCGAGAGCGGGTAGTTTCATCTATAGTTTCATTTAAATTGATCGTGTTCTGATATCGGGCATCCGTGGGAAAATCATCAAACCTATTTTATTTCTTTATGCCTTTAATGTGAAAAGAGTAGCAAACGAACATGCAGGTTATCTGATGTTCACTCGCAGCTTATAGACGTCCTCGTACAAAAGCAGGACTGAAGTCTTATCTTAGACCGTACGTATACATGTTGCTACTCTTTAGGACTAAAATCGCCTTGCTTCTAAATGTACCGGGCAATTTTGCCTATCAGCCGAATCACAAGATTCACGGTGGATCATAAGGGTAGTAGTGGTACCTCCCCGGTATAGTTCTACCACAAGTCTATCTATATTATCTAGACGCAGAGCAAGCTCTGTTACGATAAAGCAATTATAGCTAAGGCTGTGAAGCCCTAGTCAGACCCATTTACATTTTGATTGGTTCTGGACGCAAATGGGCAACGACCATTTAATTACAGTTAGGTTAGTCTTTTGCCACTACAATCTCAGAAAATATATATTCCCTTTTTGACATCCAAAAATAATAAAAAACTAAATTTATTTTGTTCACAACGCTCGTGACGGGGTTCCGCTTTCGATTTGGTCAGAAAAATACCTATGTCGCCCAAGAGAGGCAGCGTTGCATTCACGGATGATCCCAGAAGTTCCCCACATAGTCTGGGTCGCTTGTAAGGTTTAATAGAGTAAAAATGTTACACAAACCGAGCTTTCAAACCAAAACCCCAATTTTTTAAAGAAATCCCTCCATAAAAAAAACTTTTTACCTAAATTATGAATTATATATCCTGTTCTGGGACCGAGTTTTAGCATTTTAGTCAGAAAATAAATCGATCTACCGAACGATGAGTATAAACCGATGTATTTTTCCAAAAAAATGGGGGGATTTTTGAAAAATATCCCACCATAACAATACTTCTTTTTATCTAAATGATAACTGATAATAATGTATGTCAAATTTCGAAGTATAATGTGAAAAACAGTATTTGTATCCATAGCTACCACTAAGGCGTCTACAAGTAAAGAAAACGTTACGTAGTTTCAAACGTATTTATTTATTTATTCGTTTAGTTCCATCCGTTTAAAATTCCGCACCCGTGCAAAACAAACGGACGTAACAAAACTTTTGGACTTAACGTAGCTAAATAAAATCCCCGTTCGCCTTTATTTTTGGACTTAAACGCCGATAAATAAAGGGCCGTCCCACCTTTATTAAAATTTAAGTCCGGATCTCGAATGATTGAATGGAACTCGCCCTGTTATTCGACTGGAATTTTATTTGGAGTTTTTTATTTAAATTCTACCCGGAAATTGAGTTGTTTCGATGTATTCACGGAATTAATGAAACGAGCTTTTGTTAATTATAGCTCGAACAGCATTCTGAACATGATTAGTAAAATAATGATCTGTAGGTATATAAATCATTATACACGAAATCATGATAAAATTAACAAGGATTTTACTACAATGATAACATTAAAGCTAATTATAATAATAGCCTAACCTAAACAATCTGAACGGAGTCCGTGCCCGTACGGCATAAGGACATGAATGATAGTTGCATTCTTGCGTTGAATAGCGTTCGTAATTCTCTGAGCGAGACATGAACCAGCCCTCTTGTCACTAGTCATGTCGATCACACATGTGACTAATCAGAAATGTCGATCAAACGTGAGACTGATTGTTAGATTTTTTTATTCGGAATTTACGGATAAAAATCTTTAAAACAAGCGGGACAATATAGAATTGGCAAACTCTGACACGAATTTTGTTGCATGAATAAATAATAATTATTATAATTAAAGTCGAACTATAGTTCTTTCACCGTCAGAATCTTCCTCCCTGGTACATTAAAGTTAAAAATGCAACATTTACTGACGCAATAGTAACTTTCCATCTTTTTTTAAAGTAACAAATTAGTTTTTAAATTGGTAACCGTATATGCTGAAATGGAACGTAATTAGCAGTGTTGAAAAGTTTTCGGGTGAAGAGTCTCGAGAGAGTAAGTAAAGCTACAATTTTAAACTAATATCATGACGGAATTTATACATTCGTGGTTAAAGATAATTTATTCTCAAAATATTTTTTTGGTGGTTGGTAGTTTAAAGGTGGTAGAGCCGTTAGAGCTCGCCCGGGGCGGCACCATCTCCACCCTAACCCGCCGTAAAGCGACAGTTTCTTCATGTATTGTGTTTCAGTTGGGGAGATGTGGTTGCCGGATACACATTATCGGAGGCGACCATCTTAGTCCTTAAGAGTAAGAACGCATCCGCGTCTATCTTTAAATAGAACTTCTGTTCTATTTGAGATTGGACGTGATTGTCCATGGGCTGCAGTGGCCACTTAACATCAGGTGGGCTGCATGCCCGTTTCTTACTCTTCCACAATAAAAAAAAAAAATTTTACTATATTATACTTACTCATGATTAACATTTTTTAATTGCCGATATTTCTAAACTTAAAAAAAAAACTAACTATAACTATAACTATAAATAAACTATCGTATATACATTATCGTATAACTAAAAAAAACTTTTTTCGTTTTAGTAACCATTACGTTTATAATATTAATTATGAAACTAATTTTATTTATGCCACGAATTTCGGCATATTAGTATACTTAGTGCTTAAACTTTCTCAAAATCTAGAATAATTTCAAAACGGAAAATGAACCTAGAATCCAGAAATTTTGCACAAAGGTGTTTTATTTTATTCAAGTGACTAAGAAATGAATTATTTAAATTCGATCTTAGTAGGATAAACCGGATGATAGAAATTTGTGTGATTTTTTCTTTGTATGTTTTGTATGTTCTTTGATGTATTAAGTACAGAGCTGCATGATTGATGATAGGGTGTTATTATAATATCGACTTGTATGTCACCAAAGTTGCAGGAAAAGTCTAGAACGTCTTTTTTGTGAGAAGAGCAGCAAACGACCATGCAAACCAACTGATGTTAAGGAGTCGCAGCCCATAGACATCCACGTTCAACCACAAACACGACTGAAAGTCTGTCTGAGCTTGAACATAGATACGTTGCTACTCCTGAGGACTAAAATGGTCGCCTCGCTTTAAAGTGTAGCCGGACCGCATCTCTCCAACAAGAACACAAATAATGCTTTACGGCGGATTATAATGGCGGTCGTACAACTAATGTCATTCACTTTATAGGGTACCTATAGGTCATCTACGTGTGACCTGTTACCATAGATGTAAGAAACCAATAGATCTGTCGTAGTCTTTTGTATGTCTTCATTACACAAGTACGATGAGTTTTGACGCTTAATTATGAAACTATTAGTTATTTATTTTAACGTTAGTATTATTTTTTATGTTGGAAAAGTAGTAAACAAGCGTGCAGGCTTCTTGATGTCAATTGGTCTCTCAAAACTTAAACAAGATAAAAGTCCTGTCTGATATCACGCATAGCTACGTTGCTACTCCTGAGCACTGAGATGGTCGCCTCTCTTTTAAGTGTAGCCAATGACCGTAACTCTTTAACCGAAACACAAAAATTACTTTACGGCGAATTATGTGAGCAGCAGTAGTACCTTTTCGTTCCCGTTATTTCCCTGTCAGCGAAATTGGCCGTGACCACGAGCTATTCAGCTGATCGATCGTTTGACTGATTGACCAAAATATCGGCAATCAAAAATCATTAATCGTGAGTACCGGGTTCTAAAGTTGGGAGAACAATAGTTTGATCGGGGAGGTACCACTGCCGCCCTCGGAATCCCCAGTAAAGCATTATTTGTGTTTCGGTTGGAGATGTGCGGTTGCTGGCTACATTTTAAAGCGAGGCAACCATCTTAATCCTCAGGAGAAGCACGTATCTGCGTTCAAGCTCACATGGGATTTCGGCGATGTTTGTGGTTTTACGTGGATGCCTATGGGCTGCGACTACTTAACATCAGATGGTTTGCATGCTCGTTTGCTACTCTTCGCACATAAAAAACGATAGTAAAATATGTGTGCTCTGTATAAAAATATTTATTTCTTCATTTTACACATAAACATTTTACAAATTAAAAATGCCTTGTCTGTATGTTTATTATGTCAATGGTTCAACCCGTCGGAATGATAGAGAGCCGTCAAAACTTAGACCATTTTAGAGCATGATATTGCAGGAGAGCGACAGACTTGTACTGTCCCCATCAGTCTCGTTAGAAACAGGACGGCTTCGAACATGTTCAAAGTAGTGTCTCGTTAGAAACAGAACAATTTGGAACATGTAAAAATTAGTAAAACGTTGTGAATTAATCGTAGTGTGTATTGATCTTGAAGGTAACATATATCCATTTCTTAGAAGAATTTTTAGTCTTTAGTGGAATATTTGTTTACAAAATTAAGTATCCTAAATTTAACATGAAATACTTTTTTTAATTTATATTGATTTTACTCTTTTTTGTTCTTAATTGCCGTGTTAAAACAATTGTAATAAATTTTTTCCCCTTTCTAATTTTAATGAAGCCTAATCTAAACAATCTATACAAAGTCCATGCCATGTGGTGCCAACATTGGCGCACTAGTTTTTACTCTCTGAACATTTCAAAATTTTATTAAATGTGTTCCTAATAATATTACCCTTCATTACGTTTATATTTAACTAATTATTAACGCTGAATTAAAACGAAACACCAACACGGACTAGTTTTAATTGTCTCCTAAAATTTCCAAAATTTATTTCATTTCTTCGTAAGAAGACTCCTTCGTTCTTTCCTATATTGCACTAACTATTAATTTTGAATTAAACTGTAAACCCCAGCACAGACTAGTTTAAACTTATTCCTAAAACTTGTAAAATTATCTTCATTTCTTCTTAACAAGACTATCCTTCATTGTACCCTGCTCGTAGTGTCTCTAATAATCCGTCACTTAGACAATTTAAATGTCTGAGACGGGTTTTAATTGAGTTTTGTGAAAATTTAACTTTCAAGTCTGTCGGATTAAGATTAAGCGGTGGGTCGAATTCTCGATTGTTTTTCGATAATTCCCTGAAAACGAGATCCTTTTAGCCACTCGTATAACTGACGGCGTATAACTTGTAACCTATTAACGGAGTTCTGACGAAGTTAGTAAAGAAATACGTAGTATATTTTAACTAAAAAAGCAGTTTGCAAATAAATTGTATCTCATTTTTTCTACACTGTGGGATGGTTTTTCCCAAGTGTATTTTTTATTTGTATTTTTATCATCACAATAGAATCATTACTCAATGTTGATTTCAGCTTAATTTTGATACAAAATTTCTTCTCCTATTTTTTCGTCCTTAGATTACAGTTTTTTTTTTAATTTAAAGTGCCGACGTTTCAAGCCAGTTAAATGCAAACTCTTTAAAAGTTTTACCGTGACCATGACCCATGCAAGTGGTTGAAAATGTCGGTAATAAAAAAAAAACATTAATCGTGAGGACCAATGTGAGGAGGAATGGCTACGTCAATTGCTTAACATCAAGTAGCTTACACGCTCATTTGCTACTCTTCTAACATAATTAGTCAACATATGCATTTCTATTTTATAATAAACTATATAAGCCGGCAGTCCCACAATAATGTCACTCAGCGATTAACCGTCGCAGAGTCAACTTGCCCTGATGATGTTCCGTTTTGGAGCGAAACACGTGTTAGTACTAATATGTGTAGTGGTATATATTTTTAATCTCTTCACTATTTCCTATCCTCATAGTGCATGCTTGAAATGTATACATCGTGGTGGCGGGTTGTTGCAAAGTTAATTAACAAAAACTTAATCTTATATTGAACATCAACGTGTTTGTATCTTGCATTAAACAATGTGATTCTATATTTTACCAGGTAGACCTGCTAATTTGGTCAGTATTCCTAATTTAGTCAGACGTAAAACAAGTCCTTATTTTCCAAAAAAACGAGATATCTGTTTGAAGGCAATTTCGTGAGTATAAAATAAATGGCGAAAGTTGGAATCTGGAAAGGATTAGGTTTGATTTATTGTTCAATTTCTATCTGGTAATTTGTTTACGCTTTAGACCAACAAGATCTCTTATTGTATAACGCTGAGCCGAGTTGCGAGCGCTGATTGCGAAACTGGCCCTTTTGGGTTAATTATTATCAAATAATGAGCGACAAAAAAATAATGTTTTACGACAGATTATGAGGGTGCGGTGATACCTTCCCGATCAAACTATGGTTCTCCCATCTTTATTCCTTTCATTCTAATCGGACATTTTGATGACAATGTAAGCCATCTGATGGTAATCGGTATCTGCAGGCTAAGAACATTGTGATCCTCAAACAGGAGTTTCACCCTACCTGACGTTGTGCACCGACGCCTTGCTACTCCTGAGGACTTAGATGGTCGTCTTGCTTTTGAATATGGCCAGCAACCACATCTCTCTAACTCCTCCAAAAATCGCATTACAGCGGATTGTAACAGCCGATACAGTACCCTTACGGTCAAACTATAATTATACCTTTTATAATGGCATTTAATAATAATACTACAGAAGACCATTGCAAATGGAAACAATAATACAATCTATTTCAAAATTTTAAACTGTAAGCAGAAAGTCTATAAAATTCAAAATCACCTTTCACTGTATTTAGTTTGAAGTCCTGTTGCGGGTTTTCGTTAAACTGGGATACCTTTTCCGTACTTCTTTCGACGGAAATTGAATCAAGCGTTTTAAAAGGACATTTTCTATCGGTCAGTTGTTCGGCTTTCAGGCTTTTTCACTTCACTGGGAAGGTCCAATGACATTAGAGTCGGTAAAAAATGAACTCAACGTCACGCATATTAAACTTTATAAGATATTTAGGAGCAGTTGTACTTAGTTGTAGTTTTAGGGTACAAGTATTAGTAGAACCCAAAAAACAAAAACGATTTATACGTAGGATAAACCGATTAATCTACCATTAGCATCTATCGTCAGTTTCCCCGTCACCGCAGTTAAGCCGACCCATGCAACTTGTTCGAAATATCGGCAATCAAAAATAAAAAATCGTTAATCTCACACTCACATACTCACGATACTACAAAGTATCGTATTTTTAAAGACGAATTTATACTACCACTAGGATTTTTTAATACCACTAGGAAATTTATAATTCTGCCGTGAAGCAAATCTAGAGCATAACTCAAAGAATGCAACTGCAATCTATACTTACACATAAAACGACCATATTAGTACTCGTAAGTAGTAACGCATCTACGTACTTCAGCCACGACTTCAGTCCTGATTGAAGTTGAATGTGCATGTGATATAAATGTGGATAGCCTACAGAGGCTACAGCTATCACTTACCTTAAAGTTCTCGTTAGCTATTCTTTTAATAAAAAAATATTTTCTGTTTATTAAGTTGCGTAACTAATTCGCAACAGTCCGCAACGTAATATGTATTGTGGTACATATTTTTACTCTCTTTAATTTTTTTTACGTTTGTATTAAAATATATACCATGATATATACTCGTAACTTAATATCATGGATTCCCGTAAAGCACCGCTGAATACCTTTAATTAACTTTGTTTATTTATTATTGACTACATATATCATTAACTATATTTTAAGTTTAATAGCATAGTTTTTTGAGCCCAGGTAAGAGTAACTCTCGAGGCCCTAATAATCCCTACCCATCTCCTCCACGGAAGCCGTTAGTATTGCTGGTATGAGTAGAATATTAGGTGTAGTACGTCCCCTGATTCGTTCATTCATAGTTCTTGTCCTGGACAAAGAGGGAACCTTAAGGCCCGTAACCGAAAGACGAAGACCACCTGAGTCACGGGAGTAGGAAATCCACTTTCATTTCCATAGTTCAGGTGCCAAGAAAATAATTTAAAGACGAATTTTTATGCGATTTTTTGACGGATATTATCGTCATTCAATCTCGTCCCGAATAAGGGGGAAGTTTGACGCAATGACGATTTTTTCCGCTTCAATGTTTTTGTGACATCCATCGCTGTTTTTGTCATTCCAAAAATTAATTCTAAGACGTCGAATATAAATATGGAAATGCGTTTAATGAAAATCATTTCTGTTGTAACATTTCATGTTGATCTCTAACAAATTTTCAGAGCGGTTTTTGTGTTTGTTATGTTCTATTGTTCCTTTAATGCGATTTTAATTTAGCTTCGCGTTAATGCAGGATAATTTATTTTTTCGACAACTGCGTTTTTCTTTTTTTTCTTTATAATAAAAATATAAACTAAAAATCTTCAGAGCGTCTGTGCCTATGCGACATGTTACCTAGAACTCTACTGTATTACCGCGCTGAATAGCAATCGCAATTCGCAGCAAGATATATGACCCAACTACTGTTTCACCATCAGCTTTTATCAAACGTGGTACCAATTGTAGGATTTTTTTCGGCATTCGGAGCTCACGGACCCACTGGATCTAATAAAAAGAATATCGATAGTGGCAAGTGTCAGTTCAAAGATGTCATTAATAGAGAGGGAAAATCTGCTAGCACTACGCTGACAGAACAGACGTTAAGTCTGGACTTATCTACGAGATCGCCGCATAGACACCGTTTGATTAAAGAAGTTGGATTTATTGGAATGTATTGTAATATGGACTTCTACCTGAGCACAGACCAATCTACAATATACACATCACACAACAACAAACAACAATCAACAAATGACGATTGGACAATGGTGACGTTTATGAAGTCAGTTAACAAAATACTTCGTTATTTTAGAATAGAAACCGGTTTTGCGCCACAAGACTAAGCGAGGGCCGAGTGGCGTTATGAACACTTCATATTTCAAGCAGGCCATATATCATCGGGTGTGTTTCATTTTTCCTTAGCATTTTTGAAACACCCGTGTTTCATTTTTCTTCGCGACATTTCGTAATTAACGTCTGTGACGTCACACACCCGGAGTACTGCAAGCACGTGTGAACGATGTGATGGAAATAATAATTAACTTTAAAAACTATAAATCACTAAAATTTCTGTATCAGTACACGATGATACACTTTACTGTACAAGTTGGAATAGTAACAAACGAGCGTGCATGCTACCTGGTGTTAAATGGTCACTGCAGCTCGTAAACATTCGCCTCCAACTTTAAACAGGACCAAAGTCTTGTCTGACGTCATGCAGGGCTGCGTCGCTACTACTGACGACTTAGATGATCGGCTCGCTTTTAAGAGTAACTGGCAACCGCACCTCTCTAAATCGAAACACAATTGTGTTTCGTCGGGTCATGAGGGTGGCGGTGGTACCTCCTCAACTGTTCTATACCTGTTCTTAGAGGAAATAAGCCGTAAAAGGCTTTGATTTCTGTAACAAAACTTAATAATACATCCACGGTAACCTGTATTTCCAGTTAAGAGAAAGTAGAGCATTATCTGCGAGTGTCCTGTCGGCGCACTGTCCCATTTCTCGAGGGACACTTAATTGTAGGCTTTTGTGGCGGCGCGACACTCGTCCCCAACACAGGAGAGACACGCGGCAGACATAACACTCTAGCTGAGAATGTCTCTCAGTTTATTACAACCACGTGATCTGATTAGTTATTTAATTTGTCAATTATTTGAAAAAAAACTGTATTGTAGTTCGTCTTTCGTCGTACTTTCGTCTGTGAAAACATGTGCAACGATCATAGTAAATTTAAAGGTGGTAGAGCCGTTAGAGCTCGCCCGGGGCAGCACCACCGCCACCCTCATAACCCGCCGTAAAGCAACATGTT
>DWON01003488.1:0-17950 GCA_018251015.1 Phocides pigmalion okeechobee
TTATACTAGTTATGAGTCACTTAACACGTCCAGCCCTTAATGAGCCCGCTATCCCCCCCCCAACCCCGCCATTCCGCGGACTTAAAAACGCACCCTCATAGTTCACAAGATTAAACCGAATTTTTATATTACGATCGTCAAATTTACTCACTTTGCTTGCTGAAATTGCTTTTAGTATGCCTATAAGTTATAAAACATATGGAAATGCGTTTTGATATCACGGTCTTTCTATAGCTTTAATATGTTTCGACGTTATTTCATTTAATAGAAATACCAAAGTAGTAAGCAGTCCACTTGATGTTAAGCGGTCGGTAAAATTGATTACAAATGCATTCTCATCTTGAAAAATTAAATCTGCTTTCTTTCAAAAAACAATACCCTGTTACTTTTGAAAGGCAGTGTAAGGGAGCACTAGATTGGTTCGACATAGCCATATTTTGCTGTGAAATAACTGTTGTATTATATGCATTTCGATAGGTGCGGTCAGATACACTGCGAAACGCACAATTAACTCCTAAAGAAATAATAACTCATATAAGACTTCAGTTCTGTTTGAGGTTGGATATGGATGTCCTTGATTTCACAAGCGCTTTTACTGGTCTCAAAAAAGAACTGCCTTATAACAATTTTGTATGGCAGAAGTTGTAGGATTAATTATTTAAATAATATACCCAATGAATTTTGTTTATTCTTTTCCAGATGAGAAAAATCCATAAAGTGGGTGTATGGCCAGTGGGTATAGTAGGCGGCATGCGAGTGGAGATGCCATTAGTGACCGATGGCAAGGTGTCTGGCTACAACGCCGTTTGGAAGCCCTTCAGACCTTTCCCAATAGATATGGCTGGTTTTGCTATCAACGCTACATTGTTTATCGACCATCCGGAGGCTAAATTCTCTAGAAAGGTGCAGTCTGGATTTCAGGTTAGTTTTTTAATATATGTTTTATCTGACCACAGTAAGTGAATCAGTAACCAACAATAGAACACGATTCCCACATAGTCTATTACAGATTTGTCAATATTACTGGTCGTCCTATATCTCCGTCTCACTCAGTGTATCGGTAATCACACTTCTCTAAGGACTGCTTCACCCTAGAAGTGAACGTGGTTGTGGTATCACCTCGTTGGAACACAACGGTTTCAAGCAATCTGCAAGTAAAAATAAAAAAACTGAAATTTTATGACAGTGTGTGCTCTACTCGATCGGATAGGTGTACCTTTAGATATCCAAATGGTGGAACACAAAACGCACGGTAAACAAGGCTGCAAGGTTCATAATAATTTCATACAAAAACGGTCTCATAATCCGCCGTAAAGCATTACTTGTGTTTCGGTTAGAGAGGTGCGGTTGCCAGACTTTGAAGTGAGATATCTTAGTCCTCAGGAGTAGCAATCTACGTTCGAGCTCAGATAGGATTTCGGTCTTGTTTGTGATTGTACGTGGATCTATGGACTGCGTCTACTTATCATCAGTTGGTTCGCTAGCTCGTTTGCTGCTCTTCTCACATATAAATACAAAAACGCACATATTCGTTGACCGTGACCTGTGCGGTGCGTTCTTGATTACCTTCAAACATTTAAATGCTGAAACAAAATAAACTATACACAGGGGATATGTTACATATCGTCCATTTGCGACGACTATGTGACATTTAGAGTTATACAGTTTTCCATTTTTTTAATGGTATTATTTCGTGTAATTTGTTTGAGCTGCCAATACCTTTACATGAATTATCGTAATATTAGTTGACCTAAAACATACTCTAACAGTCTTACGTGTTATATTTAAAAAGTTACAATCGATCAAAAGTTTCAAAATAGAAATATTGGCAATCATAAATCGTGTATCGTGAATGCCCGGTACATAGTAAAAAGTTTATAAATCGTCTCCAGTAAGATCGAAATGTTTAAAAACGTAAAACACTATTAATATGGCGATAACAAATGAACGGTAACCTGCCTAAGCGATAATGCGTGCTAATTAATACTAATTAATAGTACACAAAAAGATGGATACGACATAAATTGTGACTATGCGTACGATGTAATTTTACCGGTTTGACACGCAATGTTCCGGGTTCAATACACGTTCAAACAGACACGTAAATAAACAAGAAAATCTTTTAAACAATAAGTGCTTTTACTGGGTATAAGTGTGTTTTCTTATGTGTCATGGTACACACTACAAGGAATGTTAGTGTAGTATTTTTTGTGTAAAAAGGCATATTATTTATGTATTGACATTTTTACTAAGAAACGTTCCGAGATTTACTACTCGAAAATATAACTGAGGGAAAAGTGTATAACGAAAGCAAAACTATGCATTCAAAAACGTTTTTGGTCTGTTTTTTGTCTAGACGTATATGTTTTTACTTAAAATATTTAAAACTAGCTGCTGCCTGCGATTTCGTTCATTTGAGGTTAAATTTTTAAGTTTTTCTAATAGCAAATTTTTTTATTTGTATTTTTTACTCATAAGAAAATAGAAAGTAGAAGGTAACAGAAGTGTATGACAATTATTTAATTCAAAGTAATTCTTATACATACACGACCATATGGGCCTCGGGAATACAAGTTTCCTACGATTGTTAACACGCGACATAGTCTAACCGTATCGTCTCGGCGTAAGAATTAACCTTACCACGTTCGCACCTTTTAAATCGACATAACTGATCTTATGTAATGACCCATTTAATGAACAGGAATGATAAGATTATTGCATTGTAGAACCTATGTATAGACTACTAAAACCGCACCGAGTTTTTAATCTGTTTCTAAAATTAGCACGCACAGGCAAGCACTATGTTTCTATCTTTGTAACTCACAGTATGAACTTTTAGAAGACATTGATTACACAGTTTCCCTGTGGCTTGTACGCCACAGGGAAACTGCTTATTGCTGTTTAATGCGCGGTATATCGCGCTTGCGGCTTGTAGAATAGAATAGAATATACTTTATTGCATACCATAAAATAGATGACAAAGATTTACATATTTCACAACATAGTACACAATAGGCGGACTTATCGCTCATGCAGCGATCTCTTCCAGCCAACCTATGATAAGTAGTAGCAGTGGTAAATGGATGGGGGTTAGGTATGCGGATCGGGAATAAATACATCATTCAAAAGAAAAAAATACATATAAACACACATAGCAATTTAACATAACTAAGAATACAGACGTAACAGATGAAAGGATTACATATATATTTGTATGTACAAATATATATGGATCACCGGTCAAAAGTTCTGTGTTTACGTCGGCGTTACAAGATTGAGAACGGACGTCTGTGTATTTTTAGATAATACATAGATGCTAAAAAATACAAATTTTCAATGAATTTTCGGCGCATCTTCAGTCTAGAGAAATAAGCACCAATTTATTGCCGCCTCCCGCAATAATAAATGAGCGCCGCAATCGGAAGTGTTTAATTAAACAGTATTTTAATATAATTTTCAGGAAAGCGAAATCCTCAAGTACTTCACGACTAAGGAGGAGCTGGAGCCGCTGGCGGAGAATTGCACCAAAGTGTACGTCTGGCACACGCGAACTCAGAAACCTTCGATACTAAACCCAAAAAAGCTCAAGCATCCACCAATTCCCGACGACCATATTGAGGTTTGATTCACTATGAGAGATAGATATTAATTTCTCTGGTATTTCAAGTGATATAATTACTATGTAATAAATATCCAATTGGATCACATTTCATGACGCTATGATTCATGAATGAATATTCGTATCAAACTTTGGTTTGATAATAGCGTTGAATGCTCAATTTTAATCTACTATCGAGCAATCGTGTAAAATGATTAAGCATATTATCATGTACTTAATATGCAATTGATGGGAATGATTTATGCCAAAATTCATTTTGACAATATGAGAAATGTGTTGATATTTCTTGTGATTTCTACTTACAATATTATAACATGTTTCATTACTCTATGAAAATATGAAAAAGTATGATGCAATTGTCCTATTTGAAGACATTTATTATGATGATATTTCGTGGGTAACTTTGATATATAACCGATAAATGGAGAAGATTGTCTTTTGGTGGTTTTGGGTTGAAAGAAAAGATACTAATGAGCGTATTCGAGATTTTTTAAATTTTAAATAACGAACAAATAGTATTGATAGAAGCATTTATTTTTTTCTATCACTTAACTAGTAAGTTCTAATTATTTATTTACGTCAGGAATACGCAAAATTGACCCTTAAAAAACAAATATTATTGTTATTTCATTATTAATAAATCTATTGACGAAAATTTAAATAAAACGTTTGCAACACCAACAGAACGTAGCAATACTCAATTCCTTAATCCAGAACTTCTTAATCCAGATAGAGCTTAATATCTAGAATTGTAGACATTGTCATTACCTATTTTGTACTATAATAATTAACTTAGTTTTATATAAATAACAAAATCATTGTCTACGCCATAAAATGTCTGCCTTTAGACACAATGTAATAAATACGAATTTTGCAGTTATTGAAAAATTAATAGTCTGTATAATCGGAGTATTTAAATGCAAGTTACTTTTTTAAATCCTATGAGATAAGCTTTAGAACAATATTTGGACGGGGAGGACCATGTCTAACCTTATAATCCCTTGGGAAGCAACCCTTGAGTTTATTTCGAATGGTGCAGTTGTACTACACTTACAAACGAGGCGACTATCTTAGTCCCTAGGAGACGCGACACATCTGTATGACGTCAGATCAAACTTTCAGTCCAGTTTGAAGTTGTGTCGGGATGCCCGTGGCTTAGATCGACTACTTAAAAATTAGCCTGCGTTCTTGTATGCGATTCTTATCACATAAAAAACCAAGTGTCTCTTAGCTTTAAATTATAAGGGATAGTAGTTTTTTTTTATTATTAAGATTTAAATATATTTCATTACCAAAATGTAACCAAGATCATGTATTAAATTTTTTAAATAGGTATAAGAGGCTATTCCTCTTCAAATATTCCATGTTAATAAGGTAAAAGAAATTTCATGATTCCGTATTAGTAATTTTAATCACAAATCAACATAATAATTTTAATTATTTATATTTTTATTTTAAATTATGTTTCATTGATTTCAGTATTTATACAATTACGATTATTACTTGAAATCGTTTTTCGTATTTCGTTTTCGTATTTTACTGTAATATGTATCGTCTTTAATATCATTGTTTTTGAATTTGTTGTCATTTGTCATGACGCAGTAGTGGAATTATTTACAAATTCATGATGTTCTGTGATATACTAAAATAATGCTGCTGGTGCATCAAATCTTTATATGTACCATAAATCTCGGACTGCGATGAGAGACTCCTATACCTAATCCCACTATGTCGAATAAATTAAACAAAAAGTGTATAAGACATTTTATTAGTACTCATTTTATATTAACTTGTGTTTTACGCTATTTTTTAAATATTAAAATACCAGTAACTACTACACAAATCAAATCGGTAATGTAATTATTATAGGAACCATTGTAGTATTTTTTATTCTTGCATAAGATAATTGTATCATTATAAATTAGATTTATTCATTGTTATACTTCTTAGCACTAGCCATTTGGAATATCATACTCACTAATAAGATTACTAATTGTAGTAATGGAAAATAAATTGAAGTTATCCCAACAGATCAATCCTATATTGAACAATTCAGTGTGAAATACTCCTTTATAGCTGTTATGTCAATAATTTTTATCGTGTATTTATCGTCTATTTTGTATAATTTTGAAAGAATAATGATTATTCTTGATTATTATTATCAACTATTGATATTTAAACTAAATTAAGTTATTTTTAATAATTTTCATTTGTCTGTTTTGAATATATTGCACTTAAAACGAACAAGTGAAAAACTGTATTGATATTTAAGTTTTCTCTTTATAATTCCTATTTATTTTATTTTACTTCTAGACTATAAGTTTTAATAATTTTGTTGTTAAGAAATGTGTGTGTCATGTTCTTACAGTCACCTACAATTTTAAAGAAAGGATATATTCATCTTTGAATAAAAACCTGGACAAGCTTATTCAGCATTTTAGAAGTTCAGATACTGGACAGACAGTCGGACATAATTTTTAAAACAAATAGCTTCGCCAAAAACAAAAGTATTATCCGCTTAGAAAATAGTTATTTAGAAAACACAAACAGACATTTAACATCATTTTGTGTAGATAATATAAGGGTATCTTTCTAGAATCGCTTATTATAGTAGTACTGTGAAATGTATCTAAAGCGAGCTTAAATTTACGTAAGTAATCCATGTTAAAATCTTTTCATCCCTTAGATTGCTTAATAAGTATTACAATGTCACGAATAGTAGCGTACTCATGAAAATATAAATTTTAATGACGCAAGCAGTAACGTCCAGTAGCAGATAGGACATCATCTCTACAAGTGTAGGCAGCCCAATTTAATTAGTAAATATAATTCTTAATATACATTATAAAAATAATATTATAGGCATTTTGCATAATCGAGTGAATTATTGGCATAATCGAGTGAATTATTGGCGTAATCGAGTGAATTATCGGTAAACATAAATACTTATTGACTATGTTTATAAATCAAGATCAAATCCCTATACATTAAATGACACAGTTGATGTATAAAATTAGAGAAAAATAATTTGTAGCCAGGCAACTATTTTTACATTAGAAGGTGAATATGCGTTTTTAATCATTTCCATGCAGATTTTGCTAAAAATGAGTAAATTAAAAAATAGGATTATAACGTACGAATATTTGTTTTTTATTCAGATAATATTTTATTGACATGCAAGTCTAGTTACCTCTCTGTACTATGATAATGACTCATTGAGAATACTAAATCACTGTATTTGCAGAGATTTCAAATCGTTTTCTATATCAACTCTATAGTTTTATTTTCACTCGATAGATTTGTTTTAAAACTAATAAAACTCTTAGAACAATATAAAAAAATTAAAGTTTTTTTTACCATACATCGTGTCGCCTACATGTACGTTTGAAATACGTTTTTTATTTTTTTATTTTAGGTCAATCCATAGTCACAGCCTTAAAATAACTAGAAATTTTGAAACCGAGAACTTTTGAAAAACTCTGTTTGCAACTCAAAATTACTCTTTAAAGGAAAATGTCCATATTCATTTTTATCTTACTTAACTTGACAAAAGACATGATAATCAAATAAAGTATTGAAAAACAATATTTATGATCCATTTCACACTACGTGATATTGTTTTTAAAAATATTTAAATATACTCAATTTTCTGACGACTACTGTTTGAAAAATGTTTACTCGCTGCAGACATATCAAGCAATTATTATTTATGACATGACAAAAGTTGTAATAAGCAAGTCTCTGTAGGAATAGCTTTATACGATGCATAATAATTGTATTATGCAATTTTAACTGCTCAAATCTCGGTCTAATCTTCTTCAATATAGTATTAGTAGATATTATTGTTTGTACTTATGTGTGTTTGTACGTCTCTAAACATTTTATTTTGTGTTGCAATTTGTATTTATTTAAATCTAGTCTAGAGATATGATAAATGTGTGTATGTGTAACTACGGTCATATCTGCTATTGTATGTAATATGAAATAATACTATGTTTTCATTATATATTTTCACCAAATTACTTAAGTACGACAACCCGATTATAAAAATCTCAATGTTATTATCTTAATTGAAAATCGGTGTAATAAAATTTAGTTTTAGTCAAATTTAATGTTATTTACATATATTTATTTACGTTTTAAATCAGTATATAAGTTAATCGTGAATTTCGACGTGGGTTAAGTAAGATTTTTATTTCAAAATTGAACAAAGCGAAAATATTGTCATAAATTCAAATTTTAAAATGTCAAGTTTACTTTTATCTGTAATGTTATGTTATAAAGTTGTAATAATATACATTTTCCCCAAATAATTTATGACAGCTTGTTATTTATAATCATCTTAACTTCATACTCCTTACTACGTTACCAAATTGTGTTTATTTTATGTTTGCATTAAAAATATATGTGGTATGTGCCTATCTTACGTATTTTGATAAGGAATAAGTTATTTTCAGTGTGAATTTGTCAAGGTGCATTTAATGAAATAATGCTGTACGTAATATTTTGCTTAAATCTATTTTACGTCATAGTAAACGAGCAATTTATATTAATCTTATAATACATACAATAACTACATATATAGGTCGAGTAATAAATCTGTAGAAGGCACTTGCAGTGTACGTTCTCAAAATGAATGTGTTCAAATCACAAACGCGTCCGTTTAAAGAATGAATTTTCGGTTTAAACTGATTGACAAACGTAATTTTGCAGAAAGTCTTATTAATTTTGAATTTCTTGTTCCTTATCAGACACCGACTGTATTTAAAGCAAAACTTACGGTCGCTTACAATATTTACACTCATTTTTTTTTATTTTGCCACACTCTTGTGTGAAATATAATTTTAATGTCAATTATTATTTCTGTTACTTCTGAACATTCTTTTTGATAGTTTGGTTCGACATTGTGGAAATGAAAATACTGTTACATACCGAGTCCTTATTTAGTTTTTATTTTCAATGTATACCACTTTTAAAATTGACCTGCATTTTTGTTAGTTAAATGTTGCAATTAGAGAGAAGGTATTGAACGTTTACTTGCCAGTTGCTGTCGTTTGTCAGTTAAACTGCAATTTACATTAAAGTTACACGACTATGATACTTTTAAATTATAGACCATTTACAGACTTCCATTCTAAATTGTGTATCCAGATAATTAATGTAGCAATAATTATTTAAATTCAAATTAATTTATTTTAGAATCTATAATATATTGTCTATGTCATAGCTTAATATACAAGTAACATGCAAACGTATTTATTAGCCAGCACAGTTAATAGAATTCTAGCGTTTTTCGTACATCGAATGAAGTGAATAAAGTGTGCACAGGGAAGAGTAAAATATGTATGATGCGTCAGTAAAAATATAATTATAATGACACTAGAAAAAGGCATGTAATACTTGTTGCTTCACTATGAAGAGCAAAACAGTTGCACTGAATTGTGTCAGATTGAACGTGGAACCGTAGTTCGTCGTAAGTACAAAGTTGATGCAAATGACGCCATTTCATTCATTCATAAACGTTAATGTACGTAGATGGATTTTCTTACGTTGATTATTAAGTAGGAAGAATGCAAATTAAAACCACAGATTTATATAACACTACTAAAGATAGACTAAACACGAGAGACTGGTAATACTCTCGTTTATCCAATACTGTTCAAAGCCTAGCATTTCGTGCTTAAACTTCATAATTTTTACAATTGTCACAAATATTATTAGCTATTTTGATTATTGAACGACTTTTTCAAGTGTTTACTCAATCCTTAGGTAAGCACATATTAAAATTATTGCTACAACTTGTGTGAGAAAATGTCCATTTACTAAATAAAACACTTCATCTGTTCTACTAAAGAATATGAAAAAAGTCATTAATGTTATCTTTTTGTTGACGCCAGGTTTGTGATGATAGAGATTTTATTATGGACTATAATTTGTACAGTGTGTACGTCTAAATATTTTACAATATGATAATAAAACAAATTCCCAAAGAAAGGTGTTTTTATTGTTCTTTTTCCTTTTTGTTTCGAATTTTCATTGACATCACGAAGTCTTAATAACTATTTTAACACTTCGAATGCGACGGTCATATGTACGGTGAACATGTTCTGACAATTTGAAATATTGTAATTTTAGCATCTGCGTATCATCTACGAATACAAACTTAAAGTTCGCCCCATAGTCTTGTAGTGCCGACGTAAATACAGCACTTGTTCGCCAAATCCATACAGTTTTTTCCGTACAACACGTGTGTACGAGCCTCAAGCGCGTTGAGCATTACACGCCAGTGTTGTACGACGCAGGGAAAGTGTTAATATGTATACGTTATATCATTGTTATACTACTTCTATTTTTAACAGAAGAAAATATATTGTATTTCTCAAGTTTTTTTTTTATTGTTAAAGAGTAAGAAACGGGCATGCAGGCCACCTGATATCAAGTGGGCACTACAGCCCATGGACAACCACTTCCAATCTCAAATAGGACAGAAGTTCTAGTTAAAGATGGACGCGGATGCGTTCCTACTCTTGAGGACTAAGATGGTCGCCACCAATAATGTGTATCCCGCAACCACACCTCAACCGAAACACAATACATGAAGAACATGTCGTTTTACGGCGGGTTATGAGGGTTGCGGTGCTGCCGCCCCGGGCGAGCTCTAACGGCTCTACCACCTTAAAAAAGGTACTTATAGATTTCTTCGACATGTTCCTAAAATAATAAATAATCATCGAAAAAATATTTCCTTAAATTTGCAATTCCCTTGCCTTGAACGTGTATTGTATGGGTAGCAACTTTTAAATTTTATTACGACTTGCCGCTTTGTTACCTTACCTTGGGGTGAATTTTGAATAAGTCTACAAGGGTGTTGTAGCTCAAAGGCAGCATTTACTTGGTGTATTATATGTAATAAAAAAGTTTCCTTATCGATGAAGGGCATATTACTCTCTTACATACTTTAGCCATGTATTAACAATAAAATAGAGCGCGATCAAGAGATTCCTGTCAGGATCGAAGTTCCTTACGCTTTTTCTTACTCTGAATGTAATTCGCAATGAAATCTGAACATTGTTGTTTTGTCATTTTAGGTATAATACATACATATATTTTTCAATGTAAAGGAACAAATTAAATAAAAAACATTTAATATTTTAGGAAACATATATGTTACTTTTAATTAAGTAGCAAATTGTACTAAAATTTGCAAGTATTAAATAAAATGAGAAAAAGATGCGATAGTTGTTCGATTCTAGATACTCGCACACACAGACTCTACGCCTAGTTTGATATTTTTTGAATACTCACTTCTTCTACCAAGTCGCTCCACTTCGTAAGCTGGATAAAGCAATTTCATTCCAAAAATTAAATATAGTCAAAAAGTGCTTTATAGGATGATGCTTTTTTTGTAGGTTTTACGTTTTATCTTTAAATTTTAAATTAGTTTTTTAGATTCGGTTTATTTTGTGCTCTGTATTGCATATTTGTGAGACACCAGCCGCTCGCTGAATATTATCAATAATCAATTCACCGATCATTCACTTATGTGAGGTACGAGTAATTGGGTTCAACCTAATCACCGAAAAGATCATGTATTTTATGCTAGAGTAAGTATACCTACTTTTACGAAAACGTGAGTTGTTAAAATAAATGACATCCCAATTTCGTGATCATTAGGTACGCAAATATAAATAAGTACGATAAAGAAGTTGACGTCGGGGCTGTCATCTGTCCTAATAGGCATTTTTGTTCGAAAAAATATGTTTAAAAGATGATTCAGTACATATTTCAGTTCCGTAAGCACATTATTAGTTACTGAAGGACTGTTTGGTGCTGCAGACACATTTATTCTTGTACGATCTTCGTCTAAGCTTCGTCGAACCTTATTTTAGATATGTTACTACTCCTGATTACGAGTATTTAGTTGGGCTCCTCTTAACTAAGTGCACTCACTCTTTTCTATCAAGTCGCAAGATGTGCTTCGTGCAGCAATGGGTGTGAGTGGTTCCTTCGCCGTCTAATCGCATGGGTTCCACACCACCTTAAAATACCTTACTTTAAGATACCTTTGAATTTATATACTGCATCTGGGGGTTTGCGTACTTGTCTTGGTATCCATGTCTTGTATGAGATCCATGAAACTTATTCTAGTAATGTACCGGATTGCGGGTCAGTGGAGTCAAACCATTTAAATTCTAATTGTGCCTATATAACTATCATGTCTTACATATTTTTTATAATTCAACAATTTCGTTGAAGTTGAATATAAAAAAATGGGTAAATAGTTAAGCTATACACAATAGTTCAATACATAATAGTTGATACATAAGATTAAAATCGGTAAAATTATTCGGTGTATATATCGGTAAGACATCAGAAAATCCGTCATGAAAAAATCTTTTTGATATCTATGAGGTAACAAAAAAGTCAGGTCCCTAAACTGCCGCCCTAGGTTGCTAGTAAATCCGCCACTGTACTTATCCTATCATACGATCAGGTGCTTATGTTCTCATTCAATTTATTTAAAGGTATTGAAGTAACGCCACGATCAATCTACAATATGCATATTTTAATTATCATGAATTAATTAATAAGGTAGTTATCTATGGTCACATGGCGGTTATTAGTGATGTCGACTGTAAAACTCTCTAAACAAGGTCTATTCCACTTAGGTCATCACTGTGCATAAATTTTCTTTTATATTTTTCTTACAACGGATCTTTGCTCGTATTTTAATGATATAGAGGGTGGGGGATGAAAAAGGTGGTTAAGTCAGCGCTGTTTGTTTGTTATTTGAAATAAAATAAACCTAAATATTTTTACAAACATATTTAGTAATATTTACGTAAGCATATAACAGGGAGTGGGAGGGAGGAGTTTTGGACACATTTGTTGACAAAAGGGAGAAATTGGGAAGGAAAAACGACTAAAATTCATCTTTCATAATACATGAATGTCTCTCAAGCGTGGCAAATGATCTTATAGGTCAGTTGATATTAAATATTCGCTCAAGCCCATAAACATTCACCTCCAACTCCAAATGTGCTCGAAGTCCTATCAGAAGTAAAATTATTCAACCTTTTTCCAACTACTTTCTCCACTAACCAAATCAAAGAAAGTCAATGAAATCTCGACATCAAATCAATAAGTCGTCCGTTTCCGCATCTACTTCGCAAATCAAATAGTGCCACGGAATACTTTTAAATCAGACTATTTTTGTGGGTCGTATTTATAATATTTATAAATATATAATTATTTTTTTGTCGTCCAAATTTTTCCGCTTAAATATGCTTGCTGTGCTTAGGATATAGATAAGCATATTTTAAAATTTTACGCTAATTACATTTATATATCTATGTGTGTCAAAATACGTAAAAGGAGAAAAAACCCATTAATTTTACTATGTAATGATTTAGCCACGATTAACGATTTTTGATTGACGATGTTTCGAACCAGTTGTATGGCTTGTAGTCATAGCTAAATTGCGGTGGCGGAGGACACTGTTCACAAATTCCAATGGTAGATTAATCTATCTACCGTACGTTTAATTTGTTTTACTTTTTTGGGTTCCATACCATGATATGTTGGTTTTACGTTGATTGAAGCACGAGTCACAATAGGAACAGGCAGTAATCTGCGCTCCTGTGTTTTGGCCGTGCACATCCCATCTCTACATTAGACGCCCGAGAAGTTTCAGCTCAGCGGCAAATTAATTACCACCCGTAACTTGTACCGGGTTTTATAATTATGTACCAAAGGTTTCCACGAAGTTTAAATTAGACAAAGCCTTCGTTGAGAGAAAGACGAATAAAATATAAGCGTCTGTTTAATTTATCTCACTTTTTTCGTTTCAACGGACTGATATTGTTTTTTTTTGTATTCAGCAAAAAATAGGACCGAAATTGTAAGTCTACAAAGCAGTGAAAATTAAAAGAAATGAAATTCGTGACACTGTAGAAACAACGAAATTTAGATAATGTCTTAAGAAATATTAGCCTTTTATTATTATGACATTAATTAAGCAAGAAATATAAAGGCAATAAATAGTGATATTTTAGTATTAATTCTGGCTTTATGAGAAGATTGGTAAATGGCGAAATTTCATTCACACGTTCGTGCTACAGTAGTCAAATTTAGTCTACCGCAGCCTATTTTATTATTAATAAAGTGTAATTATAAGCCTTGTTAGAGTCTGAGGGCGGTGTGAAATCAATAGACAATTTGGCCACTAATCATTAACCAATACATATTGAAGAAGCGTGGTGGAGTATGTTCCAGGGCGTTTTTAGTTGTGAGGATTCAAACCCTGTATTGGGAGAGAACTATATAAATTCAAATATAAACCTCTATATGAAACTATCTCACTAACTTGGTCGAATTAATTTTCAATTATCGAGTACCACAGCAAGACCAGAATTGCGATTAGCATACTGATTGTATTTCCATATTGCTTGAAACGGTTTCTTGCTCTCGCCTCATAAAAGTAAAAAATAAGAAATAGTTACTTTTTTGTATGCTTTACGACAGCGCCGCAGGAATACTGCAGCGTTATACAATTGATCATCAAGTCACTGTCCCACTTTTGGGCGTGAGTTTCCTTTTAGAATGGAGATGGTGAGACCACATTTAACCATGCTTGTCAAGTGTCGATTGGTAGAATTCGTACACCTTTGGTAACTTGATAGAAAGATCTCTGGCATTCAGGTTTCCTCACGTTTTCTTCACGCAAGAGATAATTTATTTGAAATCCATACTTCTAAAAATTGGAGATATGCAGAGATTAAAATCCAGAACTCTCAGTGTAATATACCGGAATCCTGCTAATAAGTTATCAGTGCTTGCTGCTATTGTTAATAAAAAAATGTGGCGAATATTAGCCCATTGTAAACGCATACAGGTCACCAGATGAAAAGTAGACTCCGCAGCCTACGGATATTTGCAACAACAGAGGAGTCACTGGCTTTTATTTAATTTATTTTATTGTATTTACATTAGGTTCATCGGCTTGGTTTGCTAAGCGCTATACTTTGTGCTAGAAAATGTAATATTGGCGTACGTATACGTGTATTCTGTTATATTATATGTATGTACGTATATATTTTTTGTAGTATATTCATGATGTAATCAACGTTTTTAGATAATAAATTATAATTTAATAACTTTGGATTTTTATATGAGTAGATATAACATTTATTTCGGGTTCCGAAGAGTTTATTTAAATCCGGGAAGTGCCTATCAATTCTCAACGTAAACGTCTTGTTAATATTTCAATCATTACTGCTTCGTTAATAGGCAAATATCTCGGAGCAAGGAACTTGGTAAGTTAATTAATTAATCTTTAGTCGAAACAGGTAACTCAATCTTCTATTGAAATTGGCGGACCTTTAATAGTTGGCGCTTTATAATCTGTAAGGAAATAATTAAATCCAGTCATTGTATGTATTTCGTTAGTATTTTAATAAGTATTTCGGTATATATTTGTATTAAAATTTAGGTAAATGAAATATTGATAATTATTAGCGGCTTTAGAGCCGACATATGTATAATTGCAGATTGATTATCAAAGATTCAAGATAATTGAAGACTAAGGGCCACCACGATCAGACGACACAAACTCTTTTAACTAGGCAAACTGAAGAAATCAACAAAATATTCTTTTTTTATTAGGAAAGTCATAGGACTATAAAATGGTAACTAATGTAAAAACGATACTAGAGAGAATTATTATACCCCTTTAATAATCCAAAGAGTTAAAAAATCGAATATTTAGTTAAACAATATTCTTATCTTTCTCGCAATTCATCAAAGTTGTTCATTTCTCTGTTTCTAATATTTGTTATATTAGAAACTGAGAGAAATAAACAATTTAATAATTGTTGAGTTCCTCTCATAAGTAAAATGGCAAGTGTTAAATCAAATAATCTTATTTATGATTTTATTGTGAAAAGAGTAGCAAATGAGCATGCAAGTAACCATCAGGTTGCATCCTCAACCCTTAACATCAGTAAAATAGACGTTGGAGTCCATATATATATGTACTCTCAAACTAGACTTAGATCTAATCTGAGGTCGTAAATACGTAGATGTAGTGCTACTCCTGAGGAAAAAGATGGTCGTCTTGATTCTAAGTGTAGCCGGCAACAGCATTTTTGCAACCAAAACAAGAATTGCTTCACGGCGGATAAAAACGACGGCGTTGGTACCTTCCCGGCCGATAGCTCTTCGTTTCGACTAAAATGCATGTGCTTTAATATTTGTCCTTTAACAAATCACCATATATTTAGAAACTGCTACTGTTTGTAATTTCAAATACGTTAAGTATACAATTCATTTGTTCAGCCATTAATTAATTATAAACACGAATTCTGTTCAACGTGTAAATGCCAAGTATTCTATTATTCGCGAGCCACATACGCCGACGAGCAGTCAGTAGGGAATTCAATTTTCCTCCCTGAAAGGGCGTACAATAGGGCTGCCACCTGTTTTTTTTTTTAAACGTTATTGTTCTTATCTATAATATAATAATATTTACTGTCGAATAAAAATTAAATATAAGAGTACTAATATTCAAAGTCCTAATAAAACATTAAAAAAAATTCACTACAGTTTATTTATTACCTAAAACAAACTTATTTCTTATTATATAAATAAATCACTTATATCAATATATAAACCATATATAACGTATTATATATAAATGAAAATTGTCTAGAATAATTATTTAACCTAAATAAAACATCGAATACCTTGAAACTAATTATAGTAAAAGCTTAATCTAAATAATCTATAGCGAATCCGTGCCCATTTGGCATGTTGCCAAGTACATTAGCCTTACTTGGACGCCGAATGTAAATCCAATTTTTGCATTATATATGTACCAGCCGTCTTGTCGCAGCTGCGGCGATCAAACATGAAACAAAATGGGATAACACTGAGACTGAAAAATAGGGTTACAATTAATTTAATAAACAATAATATTTTCATTGCCATTGATTACCAAGTTTTCTATAATGATACGACATTCGTAAATTACGCGGACTTAAACCATTTATTTAATAATTAAACATTTTTTTTTTAAATACTGCTTATATTCCTTAGCCGGATTTAATATACTGCATTTTTGTACAAAAACATGGCAACCTTAAGTTACGGCAGCGTAGTCTTTTATTATTGCGGCAGATGTTTTATTCAAAATACTTACTTTCAATAAATTAGAGAAATTACTTAAAGAGGTACTTTGACATCGAGTTTTTAATTATAAAGAAAATATGTAAGGTATTTAATACGACAGAGATGTATATATAATCGATATGTACCTATTTTATTACGTTATTCCTCTTTTAGGCGACACAACATTATGTACTTAAGACTTTTATATTTTGTACTTTTTTAGAATAAGGATATAGTAAGGAGAACAGATAACAATATTCTGTACTACATTCTTATTAACAGAAAATAATTTCGTATGTCAATCCTTGTGTTTCGGTTGGAGAAATGTAGTCGCCAGATACATATACAAATGAGGCAACCATCTCAGTTCTTAGGACTAGTAATGAATCTATGCATGATGTCTAGCAGGACTTAAGCTTTGTTTGAGGTAGGGCGCGGATGTCCATAGGCTCCAGATACCATTTAACAGACCACTTAGGCTTACACTTTCGTTTGTTACCTTACCAACAAAAAAAAACAATAAATCAATTAAAATGTCAATTAAAAATATCTTTACTAAAACATTTTTTGGAAAAAATACTTGCAATCATTGAATAACAAAAATAAATCGATTTTGTTTAAGCATGCCATTATAGTCCACTTTAGATAAGACAGTCATGTTTTATCTTGCGTAACTTTTTCGATTTTCTGATTGAGAATTTTATCTGTAAAGATTGAAGAGGATTTTCTGTAAGTTTCACGCGTAATACCCCGACATTTTAGTAAATCCTTTCCTCATCGTGGTCAGATACGATAAAAATTGTCTTCATTAATGTTGCGATCACATTTCATTTACGTGTTCGTTTATTTAACTTAAATTTAGGCAGCTTTTATGGGTCCAAAAATGGTCAAAGGTTAAATTGATCTTACCCGAACTTTACGTAATAAAAGATTAAGTACATATACTAATGATGGATATAATATAAAATGTAATTATTCCGCGAATTTAAAGGTGGTAAAATTTAAATAAAAAAATTTAAATTGAAAATTTAAAGGTGGTAGAGCCGTTAGAGCTCGCCCGGGGCGGTACCACCGCCACCCTGATAATCCGCCGTAAAGCAACACGTTCTTCATGTATTGTGTTTCGGTTGGGGAGGTATGGTTGCCGGATACACATTATTGGAG
>DWON01003489.1:0-17950 GCA_018251015.1 Phocides pigmalion okeechobee
AATTTGTTTATACTTATAATATACGTTACAATCAAATACAATATATTCCAAACATTATTGATCATTTAAATACACTGCTTTTTATGTAGGATTATTTCAATAATAAAACATAAGATGCGAAGCTTGCACATCGACGCATATAAAATAAACATATAATTTTTCAATTATACGCAAAATATATCAATTATACGCAATTCTATTTTTAAGGGTCTATTATTATCTTTGGTGCGCTATGACTAATTAAGTCTAAAATGTCGATGATAAAACTGATTGAACTGAACAGATGAGTTCGATTTGGCTTCAATTGAACTGTGAAGCGAGGTACTGATTAATCCATATTAATTAGCGAGCACTAATTGCTTTGTGGCGATTAAAGCCTTTGATCAATGAATGCTTACTACATATTGATTACATAAAACACAAATAATTTTAACATCTTTTACATTTTAGTGGGTATGTTTAATGAAGTAGTAAATTTGTAATACATATTTATATTAATGGAAAGTTCAAATGTGATAGAACTATTGTTCGATCAGGCAGGTACCCCAGCCTTCCTTATAATCAGATCTAATATGATTCGGTTGAACAGGTGTATTTGTATTTGCTGGCCACTCTAGAAAGCAAAGCGGCCATCTGGGTTCTTAAGAGTAACAACACATTTATGCACGACATTATACAAAATGTTCCTCCTGCTTGAGGTTGAAGTAGATACCCATGGTTGGCATGGGCTGCAGTGACTACTAAATATCAAAATAGATAAAAAAGATTAATGAGTAATCAATATTACGATCATACAAATATTTGTGTTATGGAACAATGTAGGTACTGCCCGAAATTCGGAAATTTATTTATTCAGTTACCTCCGAAGCACTAATACGATAAATAGGTAATAAAAATAAAGGTTTGGCTATAGTTCGTATTACAATCTATCCATTTATTTGAAGCCCTTAAAACCTTTGACACGTCAGAAATAATTCGACAAAAGTATACAAAAAATAGAAATATCGTTTGGTAAGCACAAACAATGTTATATTTTCTTACGTACTAATCGTAGAAACCACTGAGCTAATTTTGACGAGGTATTTTTATGCAAAAATGAAGATGGTTATTTTGATAGAAGTGATATACATATATAAATGTGTTTTTCATATATCTAGGTCGTACGTAATGTAGCAGAAATTTATAATAAAAAAGGACCTCAACTTTATCAGATACCTTCATATTATTTTACATGTGAGAAATTTATGAAATCCATATATGAAATCAAAATCAACTTAAGTTACACAAACGCCGTCACTGTAGCACGGGACCAAAATATTACTACGTTATTTTGTGCATGTTATATAGGCGATTAAAACGTGTGTTGTGGAATTCGAGTGGTAAAAGTGGAATCTCAAGCCGTTCCAACAACGGTGTGAATCGGGGAGAACATCAATGTGAGTGAGTACCACACTAACAACGCACCGCATCATAGCCACCAGTGCCCCAAGAGCCAAGGAAGCTCCCCGTTACGTGCTCGATTGGGGATTGTGCTCACTAGAGAAAACCAGTTTCCTATACGAACAGAAGGAGGCCTCTTAGTGGTTTTAAAGGAAACCCCACGCAGCCCGAAATTGACGCCACGATACTTGGAAAAGTCCTTCCTCCCTACACAAAAAAAAACCTGACAAAAGATTGAATAAGATGTTATTGTACTAATTTTAATGTTTGGTTGTGTAAAGTAATGCACTAAATTGGATTTCGTGATTTCATTGCGTGATTTTTCAATCTCAATCAGTACAAATTCACGGGAATCTAGTCGTAATAAAAGTTCATCGTACTAATGGACTACATTCCACAACGCGCTCATAAAATTACCATGAATCGATTTCATGCTTTTAGGGGACAGCAGACTTATATGAATATAATATAACTAGCTGTGCCCGCGACTTCGTCCGCGTTTATTTTATTCATTTTCACAACCTGAAACAACCTATGCATACATACATCCAGTCATTATTTAATTTCTCGCCAAATTTACAAAAAACAAAACTTAACTTATTATGCATCAAAACCTTCCTCAGGAATCACTAGCTGTTGTTGAAAAATGAGAAAATCCGTCCTGTACCTGATGAGTTTGTCGATAACAGACAGACAGACGCGACGGGGGACTTAGTGTTATAATATTTATAGATATGTTATTTATAATGTTTTTTCGTTTATTTATTTAGAACCGGATTGTTGATTGATCTCAGGATAAATGTTTTTGTGGAAACTATGAGTATTGTTTCTGTGTTTAAAAATGTCTGACACCATATTACAGCCTTCTGCGAGTTATCCAAAGATACTATTATTATCATTAATATAATAATATAAATTCTAGAAAGTGTATCTACCGTCCTTAAAAACAAAACAAAACAAAAATATATAACATATATAACACGAAGCAGGTATATCTATAAAGTCTTTCTGTACAAGGTCTCTTAAAAAGTAAAATAATTCTAGAATTTTGCATTTAACCTAAAACGTCAGTAAATATTAACATTATCAACGGCAGATAATTTCATATTCACGCCAGTGAGCCGAGCTCACGGAAGCATAAATAAATGTATTAGATGAGGTTATATAAATAACGTCAGGGATAAACCAACCGCCTGTATTAGTTGGTTTATAAATTGTCACTGGTGGAATTTCATTTATTACAAATTTCATAATTAACCTTACGTAAGTACGTATTAACCTTACATACCGATTTAAACTAATTGCATTCATTCAAACAGAGTTGTTTTTCTTCATAAAACGTATGTTTAACAATTATAATACGAAAGAAATTTCATGACGTTCTAATAAAAAAAAGCTAGCAAACATGGCCTCTCAAAGTGTAAATCTCATACTTTTTGTGCTCCACTGCTACCACTACTACGAGTCTCTCTTTACAATAAGGACATGCCTGAGCATAGTCCCTACATCGTGTAGTCATCGTGGTACAGAACCTTAACATGCTTTCTAAAGCATACAAGTGCACAAAAATGAGCAACGAGCGGCTATCATCCGTTTTCCCGACCACAGCGTTGCCTAACTTTATCGATTTTTATACAGTTGTCTACAAATATACATGCCATGGGTTCAGGCCATGACTACAGATTTTACGATTGTTTTCTTATTCAATGACAAAATTTACATGTAAGTTATTGTCCATGCATATAAATAAAAAAAAAAGTTAATTCACTCATAATCACAAATCTAATAAATTTCTTAAATAAGATTTATTTTTTGTAACACAAAGTTGTATTCGGACACGCGTATTTCTGCCTATTACAATATTTGTAAATTTTCCAATTAACCAGATTGAATTATAGCAACGAATTGCCAGGTACCGCTAGATAAATAGTTATATTATATCTCTAAATATTATAAAACAAAGTCGCCCGTCGCGTCTGTCCTTCTATCTATCTGTTCATGATAAACTAAAAAAATGCTTTTCGGATTTTATCAGTTTCAACACCAGGTAGAGTTGGGGAAAGTTTAGGTACATAACATTTTTTTGGAAATTGAGCGATAAATTAAATAGTTAAATTCAATATAGTAATACAGTAGTACTTCGAAATAGATGTTTTTAATTATTAGTTTTTGCAACTAAGTAATGACTGTATGAAAGAAAAATAATGTAAGTCAATACGTATAAACTCTAATACCCGAGCGAAGCTGGGCCGGGTCACTAGTATATTAATAAATGTATCATGAAAAAGATAAATCACGTTCCTATTTTTTCCAGTTTGGCAGGTATGTCGCGCAGTGTGACGGTGGCGGTGGCGTACATAATGTCTGTTACGCCGCTCACGTGGCGGGAGGCTCTGAAGGTGGTTCGAGCGGGCCGCGCGGTCGCCAATCCCAACTTAGGCTTCCAGAGGCAACTACAGGACTTTGAGACGTATAAACTTGTTGAGGTGAGTCAAGTTTACTCCGTTAATTGCAGACCACAAGACCACAATTGCACAATTGGTTGACTGAAGATGTTTAAGGTAGAATCCATGCTCATTTTCCATTTAGATGCTAAGGGAGAAATAGGACAGGATTATGCCTGCAATGCAAATGCCTTATTACCTTTGAGGACTATATTTTAAGGTATAAAATAAATTTGAATATCCTAATGTTGGCGAAAACATGTACTAATTATATAAAAGCTACGGATTTAGTATACTTCAATTTTTGTAGATAGATTGCTTGTCCCTCTGATCTCGTTACGGATTGTATTATTACGCTTTATTACATTATATTGCGACTGAGTGTTGACTATAGTTAGGATAACTGTTTTTAAGCAATATTTATCAAATTACGTATTGCCATACGGTTTATAATACGCATCTAAGCGTAAATATGCTTCGCGGGCGAAGCTGCAGGTTTCTGCGAATAAGCTATAAGTATTTATAACAAATAATAAATTCATGGATGCTATTTTGATATAACTAGGTTTATTTCCAGAACTCAATGCCTAGGTTAGTTTGTATAACTGTGACAATGGTATTCTTTTCTTTTGTAACTTTGTACAAGAAAAGAAAACTAGGCAGTATTGGTCTTGTAAGACCCCGAAGCGGTTTGAGAAAGTCTCTGACAACAAAACAAAAGGATAGTCTTTGCTTTTTGTTAGACAAATGAATATTTTGCAGTGACCATTTTCCTTTTCGCATTCCCATTTGAAAGAAATATACTTTCATTTTAATGTAAACTACATTTTCCACATATTTTAAGGAAATTGTTCACAAGGGAATTTATTATGCGTAATAAATAATTTGTCATAAAATACGTGCAGTAATACGTAACAATATACTGTACATTATAAATAAAAAGGGATAGGTATATGTAGATGACTCCTACATGAGAATTTCTATAAAACATTATTAACTTTAGGCCGAAAGAAAAAAATCATGAAAAATCAGAATAAAAATTGTCTACTGAGATACGTTTTACGTCAGATTGACAAAGTAGATCACTGAGACATTACATTTTCAAGCGTCATTAACAATCTACATGGGTGTCGAAACTCTTAGATAAATTAAACAAAGGGAACTTTGTCCAATTTATGTCTGTACTCTGCATCTTCTTTGCGTCCATCTTATTCTACCTATTCTAGGTATCCATGCATACAAAAACTCTTTAAGTGAGTCGTTTTTGTGTATTGAATATTTTTAGTTTCTTATTCTAATAGCTATTATTATCAATACTTTTTAATTTTTGTCTGAAACGTTATCACCTGAAATCCACTCTTAAAATTCACACGGGCGCAATCGCGGACACAGTTTTCAATCATATAACATACTTGCCAGTAATTGGCTCTTAAGTTTGGTTATTATTTTTGGTACATAAAGGAAAGAAGGCGACTGAAGGAGAGGTACCCCTCACTGGCTCTAGCGGACAACGACATGGCAGAGTGCCGGGTCATGCTTGACTCGTACCAGACGATGCTCAGCCAGCGCACCATCTGCGAGGGGAAGTGTTCCATGGGCAGACAATGTCCTACAGGTGATATAATAATGAAAAGTTAACACTTAGTGATGTAGTTATGTTAAAGTTTTACCCTTTATTAGCCAACTTTGAAATTGCCTTCTCGCTTTTAGTCTTGTGGAGCTATGGTGATGCACAGAGACAAATAGGCAAACAAAAGTATGGTACATATGACTCATTTTCGTAATTTTTTTTAATTTATCAAATTCTGAACCTTCCTAAATTCATAATTTAGTACTTAAGCAAATGACTTATGATCTAAGACAAAATCCACAGAAAAACAAAACCGAGCTCAAATCGGTCGTAAATTTTTCGTTACTTCTAAGCATTAAGGTGATCGCCTCATAATTATGTGTCATAAATGATAAGGCAACCGCACTAAGCTTCTGAAAAGTAGAACATCACTTTAGCACCATTTGAAAATAGTTCTACAAAAAATATCTGCAGAAAATTACATGTACACTATTTATGCTAGCCCTTACGTGTAAACACTAATTTAGACACGTTCCCTTTGAAGATATGGTGTCGTTCTCACCCTTTATTGCTTGCACTTGTAACTAACGACCTTGTACATTGCCGCAACATATTTTTCAACTATTCTATTGTAAGAAGAAAATATAAGTGCCAGTATAAGTATTTTAAATGATTCTAAAATGGTACTTTGTGCTTTAGTGTTTTCAAAATAGAAAATAAAGACATTTTCCTTTACAAACCGATTTGTACGTTATTTATCCTAGCGAAGTACTAAAATTAGACATGATATATCAGTGTAAATTACTTAAATATATAAATATGTTATAACTATCTTAATATTTGATGATGATTAAAGGGTAAATTTTATTTTCATATAACAAATTTTGCTCAATTTAAACAATTCTACGATAAAGAACTCATATGCTAACACCAATGTCTGTTCCCAAATATTTTTTCCAAGAATTCTTTGACATAAAGTGTCACGAAGAGCTATTTCCTACCATGAAAGCTTCTAGCGTTTGGAGATTAGCCTCGTGATAAATAGGTGTCTTAGTTCTCACGTGTTGCCTAGATGTATGTAGGAAATTACTAGTGAAGTTTCGTGAAATGAAATTGCATGATCCATGCTTCTATTTTCTTTGCTGTTGTTTATTAGAATTGTTCTGTGGATTAATAATATTTATAGTTATGCAAATCTATACGCTGGTTCATTTTTAGTTCCAATAATAAATATATATATTTATTCATGAAAATACAATTGTTAAGGTAAGTTAAGCGTTCCATTACTACATAAGTCGTTCATCAATTGGGTAAATATTATATTACAAAAATTTCTATCTCAAAATAACTTATTCGTGTGATATATTTGAATCATATAACATTTTAAAATTTTGAGTACATCCTTAAAATGGAAGACTTTGTCTTAGCAACACTGGCGTTGAGTGACAATGGCCTCGCGCGGCCACATAAAATTGCCATCACTTGAACTTGAAAGCACTTATACATTTTAAAGCGAAAATTTACTACTTTTCCAGAAAAAGAAGTTGAGTAAAACACTAATGAGCTCTCGTTCTCGTTAATTTCTCGGTACTAAGTAGACGAAGAGAGAGCACCTATTAACCTATTTTATGTGTGAATGACTTTTGATTTGGGTAATCGATAAGTTATTTCGGTTAGCTGAACTGAGACTGTATAAATGAGTTAAGATGCGATTTTGTTATAGAAGTTTTAGAGTGAGTAACCTATTTCAATATCGAACCTAACCAATACGATACACATTATTGTTCTATGTTGTATCAATATATTAGATTTATGTAATTTACCTATTTTTACCTATATATTACATATGAATCGTTTTATTTACCTCCATTCCTTGTGAACGAAGGTAAATAAATAATAAATAAATTGGATTAGTTTAGATCTAGGTCTAGTGTGAAATTCATTCGAGCGAAGACTATGTCCTTGAATACTTACGGCAATAAATTTAAACGCAGCATTTCTATAGTGAATAAACACAAAAGAACAAACAATTTATTATTTAGAAGAGACATTAAGTCAAGTGACTTAAGATTAATGGGATAATAACAAAAAGGCTTCTGAAAAACGTTGTGCGCATTTATTCTGGCTTAGACTCGTAACCCGGTCTTCACGATTCACGAAAACTGTATATTGAAAATAGACGGGATGTATAAAAAATTCATTTCATATCGTGTTTGAAACGTTGACGTTTTTTATTTTACAAAAATATCCTTTTATTAAAGGCATGTACAATAAACTATGTATTAACATGACTACATTGGTGGCTGAAAATAATTTTTAAACACATTTTATTGTGTGTGATGTGAGTTTTTTTATTAGGTGTATGCAGAACAGGATCGAAGAGACAGCCGCGTCCTCGGAGACCATCTACAGCGGTGAGTGACGCGGGGCTCAGTGGCCCAGGAGGCCTGAAAAGGTCCCCCTCAACCTTGTCCACTACGTCCACCGGGTCCGGATATAGGCCTCGCTCTTCGCCCGCTGGCTTGTATAGTTATACTGGGAGTAAGTATATATTTGGTCGACACTTTCCCACAAATATATTCTTTTTTTACGCGGAGAAATATTCCAAGTACGATCAATATTTTAAGTATTGATGATAGATGGGGTGCACATTATATGGCTATGACTACATCTGGCTGAGACCTATGTTAAAGTTGTACAATCTGTGCGGTTCCACTGAGAAAGTTCTACCGTCACATCCATTTCTACAGTGAAGCAAATTTACGTTTCTGGTGAAAAGCGTGGTTGTCGGTTCACTTGAGTATGAGGCGACCATCTTACTCCGTGATCGATTTCGGTGGGGTTTTGGTTCTATATGGAGTTGGTTACAGACGTCCAAGGCCGGTAGGGACCATTTACTATCAGGTGGACTGCATGCTACTTCAAAAAGAAAACAAACTACTGCTCTGCTTTGGTAGTATGGGTCGAGCATTGTGTTGGATGGTGAAGTGCACTTGCAGCGCCATCGCGGCCGACGCGCTCGGCGTCCGGTCTGAGCGTGACGCGCATCACTGACCCGGTGGGCGGCTGCACGGCGTTGGCGGTGGGCGGCACGGAGTACTTGCGGCGGCGGGCTGCGTCCGCGCCGGCTACGCCCGCGTTGTCGCCGGCCTCGTCGCCGCCCGGCTCGCCGCATCGTGCGCCGCACAGGTGACCGTGATCGACGACAGCCGCAAATCATGTGCCTAGGGTTATCAACATTTTTTTGTCTTTTCTAATCTTGTACCTTTTGTATCTACAAACACATCTTTTCGAACTTTATATTCTAAACATGGTTGTTACATACATTTTTTCACCTTTGTTTTTTAACTATGTGCCTATTCTGTTACCAATACAGTTAGATTTTCGTGTAATGGAAGTAGCAAACATTGCATGTCCGATTGCTACTTCTATTACATAGACAAAAACTAATATGAACCTATACATCGCCTAAGTTATACATCCATCACTAAATTTGAAATATTTATTTTATACGTTTAATGCTAAGCGAATTGTTCCTTTTTTTCAGGAAAATCATGTACGCGTGACATTACCATAAACTAAAAGTTACCATAAACTATATACGTAGAGGTGTACAAAATTTGTTAGGAAGATGTTGTTTATACGTAAGACGTAGGTTAACGTGAATATACTAATACCTATATAGATCTTTTATAAAACCGTTACCCGCGAATATCTCAGAAGCCTTTTTGTTAACTTCCCGTTTATTTTAGCATATCTTTATTGTTGTGGTTTGTTCATTATTGTTTAACAAATATTTTTTTAACTTGTCGTTTAATCTAATACCGTGTGTTATCAGTTACTAACTATTGCATACCTTTTTTATTCCAGCCGCTAAACAGCGGTGCAAAAATTGCAGCAAAATGAAGTAAAATGTAAGATTAACAATTTGGAAATTATTATCACATGACACAGTGTATGCTTTTCACTTAAAGCATTCGGCCACAATCGGCCTTCACTAAGTAACAACTTATGGATGCAAATTTTATCAATTGGCTATCAATTTATTTTCTTGAACTTAAATACCACATGCTTTTTATATCACAATATAACTGTATATTTTCTATCTGTAAAGATATATAAAATTAAAATATTTTTCTCTAAAAACCTGCAATTTTATAAATTTGTTTTACCCGTATTTGCACAATCCCAAATGGTTGAATAAATTGTATTGGAACTTGCACTTATATGTAGGCATCCTTATGTTACCAGCTCTTTTATATTCAATAGTTCAATATGTACGAATTCTTAATTCATTTATTTTTTATAATCGAATTCTAAATGCGCTCAGTTCTTATTAAAGCACACTTAGATAATTCAAATTATAAAAATATGAGTTGGCAATGTGCGTAAAACTATCTGTACTGTATTATTACAATGAAAGTCCACAATAATCCTTAATCTCTTAACCAATTTTATTTTAAGTATTGGCACACAAAACATTGTAGTATTATCTCGATTTAGTCTTTAAAAACTTCACTTGTTCTGTCCCTTTTTATTTACTCTATTTCGTTGTTTTTCTGCCGTTTGTTATATACAATACAAATAAAGACGAGGGACTCCAGTCAAGCGACAGACACTTCTAAGAGTTTCAGTTCCCACAAACGGAAACTGTTACGTTTGGTAAAAGTGTCTTCTTGATCCCATTTGTATTGAGGCGCCGTGGGTCTGACAAAAAAAAACATTAGTCTCCTACTATTGAGACAGTTAGTTTGTGTACGCCACTAATCAATAGATAATATCTATCTAGACTCCGACGAAGTCTAGATAGATATTATCATTATACCAGTATCCTTTATACCAGTTATTCTGTGTTGGCAATGAGTTTCGACCTTGAAGAATAGTTATCTCCTTCAATCTGTCGAAACACAGAAATGGCGACTCAAAGACCTCATAGACCTTGTCGACCCCGACCAGGCTAATGAGCGTTCGTAGCGATGCAGTGTGGTTACCCAATTTTAAGGATTTATTTAAAACATATTCTCTAATAAGATTTAATCGTCTGTATATCTACTTAATTCCACGAGGTATTAATAATCGGAGCTTGAATTAAGAGTGTGCATATACATTTAATTTTATTTATTTTTGTAGGAGACACATGTATATATAATTTATATTAAATGAATATCCTCCCTCCAACCAAAATTTACTCTAGTCAAATTTCAAGCTCTTGAGTTTGTACGTGGAACATATTAGATAGATTTTGCTTCTAAAATAGTTTTTAAAATTATTGATTTAACAAAAATCTAAAAATATGGCTAATTTCTGTAAAATTTCAATATCACATTATTCCAATAATAATGGTTAAAAGAAATCACATAAACAAGTGTACCTAATAATCTATGAAATTCGAAATATCTATTTATTTTTCTAATATTTTAATTATTCCTGTACATTATTTTCCAACACTTTTTAAACACTATTTTTTCTTTGGAAATAATGCTCAAATGCGTAGTGGCTGTCATTTATTAAAAATGTTTTCTATTCGTTATTTTTTCAGTATCCTCATGTTATAATTTTTGCCATTGTTCGTTTAATTGCATGGCTTTTTTATTTTTTTATAAAATAGAGGAGGCTGTTCATGGACGATACACACCTTGGAATGGGACCCAGAGTCCATGTGATTACGTCACCACGTCAGCTGCTTTACCAACTTACACCAAGACCGAAGTCAAAGGTTACATGTTTTGTTAATGGTTTTGTATTTAGTTCATAGTTATAACTGTTGTGAGACTTTTATTATCATAAAAAGATAAGGTAAGAAAGATAAATTTTACCTAAAAGCATATTGCGTTTTTGGGAAGCGTTATTTATCTGCACGACGTATATGCGTGATTTGTTAGTAAAAGTGTGGAGTGTGTGATCTAACTTTAACCATTTCGTATTAATGTGTCACACACATCTTATATATTTTATTGAGATTAATGTAAAGCAAATATAGAATTTTTTATAGAAATACAGTTCTTATACAACATTTACACATTTCCATTCCTCTTTACCTTTAATTATCTATGTAAGATAATTATCTATCTACAGACCATGGTACAATATAATATATTTTTATAGGTCTATCCTATATCCGTATGTACAGGTTTCATTGTGCGCCGTTTATTTGAGAAAAATCAAGTAGCAACTGATAGATAATAGAAACGAGATTCAGATTTTTCTTGAGCTGTTATATAATTTATAAGTAGAGTGAATGTGTTAGTGTTGCCATAGGACAGAACCCACGCAATAAATTTTGGTAATAATAGTAACTGTAAATACTATTTACCTATGGTAGTCTGTGAAAAGTAAATTTTATAAACTTGATATAATTAGGTGTACAGATTTTGGTAGCGAACTTAGTTAGTTATTTGTTAAGAAATTGTTTCCTTAAATTGCATTTAAAAAACATTGCACGGTACTTTTAGTTGGATTACTTTTTCGTTTTTTTTTAACTTTTTTGTTCACTCTTTACAGACAGACAATACAGCCTACACAGATTTTTCAGTATTAAACAGATTGCATTCCTTTATACTTATGATACAATAGCGACCTCGAGATTAAAATTCTTGAATATTCTTGCTATTGTTGCTTACGAACTAAATAACAATTCAATTGTAATACTGATTTTAATAGAGCTTATATTAAAACGGAACAGAAACGAGCGTCTAGTTGTAACTTACTTTGCAAAATATCTGAGCATGTAAGAGTAATATTTTAGTATTCTTTTCTTTGATTATATAAGTTATTTTTGGAAACTACTGAGCCAGAGTGATTTCTGTTATTATTTACCAAACGTTTTGAACTACAATGGACGTATACGTGGAAGGAAGAAAGGTCCGGACTTTCCTTTAGCATTATGGAAAAAATCGAGGAATTTACACTTGTATATTTCTGCTTGTAAAAACCCTAATTGACCCAGATCGTTTAAAATTTTTCCTATCACTGCTTTAATTTCGGGAAAAATCTAATTAATCTTATAACTATTTGAACCTTTGAACCCGCCTCATAACAAAGCTATGCTACGTTTATGGTAACTAAGCACATAAAAGTTAAAAACGCGCGAGAGTGCAAACGAAGTCGGACGAGTGTGTTGTAATTACTACTTAGGTAATAGTAGACAGCAAAACTGCAAGCCATGTTTGTGCTGGATTTTTAATTAGATGCTAAGCAAATAAGCTTCGCTAGTAGGTTTAGAAAGAATTATGGTTTCATTTTTTTCATACAATTTTGAAAAGTGTCTATAGATAAAATATTTTTCTGTTAATTATTTATAATGGTGCAGCGATTCGCATATTACCTCTAGATATGAAGTAGATTATGAAGTTTGACTAGGGGAGTTACTACTACAGTCCACACCCATATTAATAATTAGTAGTTTCGACGCACATTAGTACAAAATCTGTCTCCGAAAAGAGAAAATAAGTCTATACTTAGGGGGTGGTGCTGGCGTACTGCTATAGTCAAAAAATCACCAATATCCTTTGAGAGTATGTCTTAGAAAATTTTCCAGTAAATGTATTTCGCTTACTGACATGATAAAATCACTAAGTTAAATAATTAGTATTTTGAGATACAGACTGAATGTTCGATAAAAAAGTTGCATTTTATTAATATTTCCTGTTTATATCTTATTAGAAATGTCTTCATGATATTCATAACACTGAGATAATGCTTAATTTGGTAAGTTTATTATAGTAACTCAAATTTAACGAAAATATACTTAGTGACTTTCATCTGTCAATTACGGTTTTAATTGGTATTAATACATAGTGATATAGTGCTTGATATATAACATTATGATAAAAAAATCATCTAAACTGTACTTGGTGATATTTACCTATCGACCATTTTAATGAGTTTCAATTCGCAGGTCACGGGCATTGCAGCGATGCTCATAGCAGACAACCGGCCCTCGTCCAACATCCGCCCAATACTATCCGCACAATACTAAACGCACCTGACGCTACGTACCAGCGATTCGGTTCTCTACGCGGCTACGAGCATGATACATGCTAGATCGAGTTACCAACGAACCCTACGGTGATTAAAAAAGCATAGCTTTAATATTTTAAGCTCAATTTGTGTCGCAGTGCGTGCAAAATCGGATTATCAACTTATTGTCTTACCTGCATACGAAGCGATAATTTTAGTCCACTGTAGTCTTAGTTCAAGTGAACTACGATTCTATACGGAGATGTTAACAAATGGCAAAAAATGTCAATAAAAGACAAAGTCAAAAGCTATGTATGAAGACTTAGATCAATTTTCTGATAAAACTACCTAATTAGCAATGCAGTATACAGGCAACTTCGTCAAAATTGGATAGTTACACTACACTTACAACTCGAAATACGTTACTTCAGAAATTAGTTCTAAACTTGAAAATATTTCAATACGTACAGACTTATTTATTAACGGAAATCATTTGTTTTTTTTTTTATTTTTCAAAAAAATACGAGATTAGAAATGACCGATCTAGCATGCATCTTTCTTACATGTATTTCGTGTTCAGCTGATTCCTATAAAAACGCTTTATATTGCTGTTGATACATAAGTGTGTGAAGTAATTATAACGTTATTTGCATATTTTTTATTACTGATATGAGATTTCTATTGTTTGGATTTTCGAGATTTCCACAAAGAACAATATAGCACAGGCTTCAAAGCATTCAAACGGGTACAAAATTGATAGCATAGTTCAGCCACCATCTTAGGTCTTCTCGAGTCAGCAGCATTCTATTAAATCTATATACATAGATAAATAATACATACACGTAAAAAAGTTTCGTAATATTATGTTCTTAGCTTTACCAATATAAGTATAGGGAGAGAGATACGTAAATTGAAATTAGTAATCTTAAGTGTAATAAATCTAATAATATTAGTTTATTCATTAATATTCCGAATTGATTAAGATTCCAGAATTCATCTCTGGCAAACGGTTGCTAATTATGTGCGTATTTAAAATTAATTATCACTCGTTTTGACAAAGTAGAAAAGGTTCTTTATAAGTTTATAAACGTGTGTTAACTCTAACAATTGTTTGTATACACTCACTATCTATGTATGTAGATTTTATAGTGATCCGCTGACTTGACAAAAAACTTATAACATGTATGAATATTGGAAATGTTAACTATGCTAGATTTTATACAAAAAACCTCGTATGTACCTCTCTTTATAAGTAAAGGTCTATATCACAAAAGGGTAGCCGTAGCATGTAACACATTTATTACTATTACGCTATTTTACCTACGCTACTTAGACAGGAAACTAAATATTTTAGGGTAAAGAGTAGCCCATGTCATCCAAAATGTAATCCCATTTTTATTAATGAATATCCCGTCCAAATCGTTATTTTTCATTGTAACAATCGTATTACGAATGTAACTTTGAAAAAGTGTAATTAATTTGAACACTAATAACTTCAGATACTTTAATTTTATTAATTTACATGATGCTACGTCACTGTTTGCGTGTAAGGAATTAAATATTCCAACAATTATTATTATAATATGGTTTATAGATTACTTTGAATTCGACAATTTCGCTACTTGTTATTTTATAGCTTATGAACCTTTTCAAATAATGAAAGTCTACACTAGCTGTGACATTGTTATATTAACATAAATACTAAATATTTCTCGATAATTTCTCTTACCTAACCTAGGGGAAATTTCTTGTTTCAGTGATAGAAATAGGCAAGTTGGACTTTATAAACTCTTTAAAACAGGACATTAACAAATAATTGGTACCTCTATTGATATAATCCATAAGTACCTTTGTATACACTAATAACTATTTTATCTTGCTACTCTAAACATATTTTAATAACTTTGAAATAAAGTAAATACCTGCTTATTATAGTATATCTTTGCATTTCTCTACAGTAAGATAGCTATTCCAAATGAACACCTACGATGTAGGTAAATAGGTAGTTATATAAAAATGTTATTGTTGAAAAAATAATTATGCAAGCGAAAGTGCAAGCCTTAATACCAAAGGAAGAGAAATTTATTGTAGTTTATAAATATTATTTAAGAAAATGGCAATTTAAGTGCATTGAAATCTGAGATAATTATATTGATAAGGAAATACTATTAAAGGTATAAAGTACTATCTGGCTGGTTCAGATTTCGGTTAAGTAGCTGACTTTTCTACTTTATATGAAGTGAATTAATGAGTCGGGAAAAGAATACCCTCGCTTTTATCACAAAAGCTGTGAAAATGTTGAAGTTATTCATTCGTAATATTGGATAAAATATTGTAGGGTAAAGTCATGTAATTATTATTATTAATGCACTGGTATTTGCTTGAGGTTTGGGTCTAGACCTCAAGCAAATATCAATGTATTTGCTACATGGTAGGAGGCAAGTTTAATACCACCGAAATATGTGAGCCACGTAATTAAACAAGTTTACCCTATTTGTAGGCAAAGCGATAACTAAATACGTAACCTCAAAGCACAGCATACTTTATTTATTTGCAAGGTTTTTCTCCTCCTGTACTGTAACTATTATAAGAACTGTAATTGAATATCGTCGTGAACCAATTGATTTATCAAACTTAACCAAGTTCTGAGCCATACGTCCTCGTCTCTGTAATAGGTACCTACTTATGTGTGCATTCATGTATTGTGGGAATTATAGGAGTATTTGTAAAAAAATCGGAAAGAGTTTATTTATCGATATCTTAAATACAAAATAACAGCCAGGAAAATATACGATTTTGAACTGATATTATCGGGGAATCCATACATTATGTTATAAACCACTGTTTCGCCGTGACTACGAAATATCGGCAATTAAAAATCAAAAATCGTTAATCGTGACTACACGTTATACAACATAAAGCCAGGAAAATATTGAAAATATGACTCAAGTAAATCAATTGGTCTTGACGTAATCATAACTATCCAATATTGGATATAAGGTAGTTGATTCTAAATTTGTTTGTTAAGAATTAGCGTCAAGCCACGATTGCACGAATTCGTACGATCTCTATCCGTATTTACCCCAACGTTGAACTTTTTGAAGGCATTATTGAATTACTCCGTTTGGTTCATCATGTCTGTACCTACTACGTAGGTACATTCTGAGACTGAAATTTTATAATTTGAGTACCTAAACGTACATATGTATTTTGTTTTTCAATGCACAAAGACCACGAGCCGTGCAGCTGGTTCGAATTATCGGCAATTAACAAATCGTTAATCGTCACTACTCGTTATATAACAAAATATAAACTTACAAAGATTTCTTTTCGGTCTAAAGAATAAAAATTTCTTAGTCTGAACAAATATATGGAAATTATCTTTGTATAAATCTCACTGAGTAATTTGATTACGCCTTCCATTTCACTAAACCTTTTCTTAGGATAATTCTAAACTTTTCACCGATTCTTTCTCTGTAGCTCTAGATATTAATATTTATATTGGTGGCTCATTGCCTTGTGAATTGTGATGGTGTGTGGGCACCAGTAGCCCATAGCTTGCGTTTTGTTGATGTAAGCGTATATGATATCACTTAGTGCAACGATTTTATAATATCAAATTTATTCACCAATACAACAAATTGTCTATCTTTGCTCAAATTGTAAATTTACTCCGTTCACATTAAGTTCCTTTACTTTCTTAGTTAGTATGGGCGTAGCAAAGAATACCAACACTAATGTAAAATGTTTTTTTTTCTATTTTGATTAATTTTATACCATTATCCTTGCTGTAAAACCTTAAGCTAATTTCACCAAAACTAACTAACCTTAAGCTTCACCAAAAGACGAACTGAAAGCTTAGGGACTTTCCCTAAGTTGCGTCAATATTTAAATGCCATCGACAGATTTATTTATTTAAAAACAAATCGAGACGTAGCTAATCCTACATTGTGCACCTGCAAGCGTGTTATAATGTTCAGAGTATTTTTATAATACATAATTATATCCCCTCTTTAAATATTGTTTATTAAATTGCCAAAAAGGACGCTAAGTCACAACATCAAATAAGCACAGTGGTAGTGGTATTTCGCACGGAAGATGTTACGGTGGTAGAATTTTCTTAACATCTTTATTTGCGCAACGCACCAAATGACTAATGTTAACCTCCCGGAGAGAAATGCCTCTGTCGACTTTATAGACAGCAGAACCTGTGTGTGTTCATCGTTAACTAGGGTTTCACTGAAGCCATTTTTGACCTCCTGTGTTGGACTTTTGTGGTGTGCTAGATGCCATTACAAGTGAGGTAGCTATCTCAGTTCTTAGGAAAATTAATCTACGCACAACTACAGGAATACTATCGGATTACACTCCTGTAAAATGTATAAGGGCTGCAGCGACTTTTAACATCAAGTGACTTGTGCGTTCGTTATTCTCCTATAATAAAATAAGATCTTGTTAAATATTAATAATAATAAACTTATTTATTGCCTCAAATGTAACAGTAACAAATGATTACTATATAGAATCTTAAAACTAT